>OY856415.1:570553799-570863799 GCA_963693085.1 Alisma plantago-aquatica | reverse complement strand
AGCTAACGGAAAATTTTCTCACAAACTACTAGAACTTAGAAATGCAGCACCCAAACTAGGCCTAAGAGTAAATAATTCTTGTAATGAGTCTCTCTTATTAGATCTATTATTGTATTTCCTCCATAACATGACACTAAAGGGCATCGTTATCTTGCATTCAGCTTTGACAAAGATATTTCATATTGACGCATCAATTATTATTTACAGATCGTGGTTTGAAATTAAGAATAAGCTAAAAGTTTCAAGGCATGATAGAATAATATGTCCATATTACATATGACACTTGATTATTAAAACATGA
Source organism: Alisma plantago-aquatica (assembly GCA_963693085.1). Classification (NCBI taxonomy): domain Eukaryota; kingdom Viridiplantae; phylum Streptophyta; class Magnoliopsida; order Alismatales; family Alismataceae; genus Alisma; species Alisma plantago-aquatica. The sequence goes on along the minus strand of OY856415.1, from coordinate 570,863,498 downwards.
GTATCCATATTACAAAAGTGTCACTCACATGACTATTGGCTCTTGCCTATTACAATGTGACTGTCCATATTATAGATGACACTTGCTTATTATAATATAACTATCCATATTATAAACGGTCACCTACATTACGGTTGACTCTTCCATATTATATTTGATTGTCCATATGACAAATGACATTTGCTTATTACAATATGACTATCCATATTACAAAACTATCACCTACATTACAGTTGGTTCTTGCCTATTACAATGTGAATGTCCATATTACAGATGACACTTGCTTATTACAATATGAGTATCCATATTACAAAACTGTCACCTACATTACAGTTGGTTGTTGCCTATTACAATGTGACTGTCCATATTACAGATGACACTTGCTTATTACAATATGAGTATCCATATTACAAAACTATCACCTACATTACGGTTGGCTCTTGCCTATTACAATGTGACTGTCCATATTACAGATGGAGCTTGCTTATTACAATATGAGTATGCATATTGTAAAACTATCTCCTACATTATAGTTTGCTCTTGCCTATTACAATGTGACTATCCATATGACATATGACACTTGCTTATTATAATATGACTATTCATATTACAAAAATATCACCTACATTACAATTAGCTCTTGCCTATTATAATGTGATTGCCCATATTACAGATGTCACACACTTATTACAATATGAGTATCCATATTACAAAATTATCACATACATTACGGTTGGCTCTTGCCTATTACAATGTGACTAAAATTGTTATATTTTAGGGGTTGGTATGAAATTGTTGTCTCAAAATACATTACGAATATATAATAAAAGAAACCCTATCCTAGCACGATTTGATACCCCTCCTATCTATAGTTTGATGATATCAATCGATGTTTCCCCAGGATCCGGCATAGTCAGTAGCACTGCCGACGTGTGACTCACGGTGATAACCTTGTGCAGAGATCGAGTAAAAATGATATTTGTAACAAAAACAACATAGTAATACAAAACGAGTGTTTGTATTACAAATTTGGCCATCTCATTACAAACGTTGCATGTCTCATTACAAATATGTATCTTCCTATTACAAAACAGATGCAGTGAATGAATGACCTTTTTGTATATACATTACAACATGTCTGTCGACCTTACAATTTATTCTGACATGTTACAAATTTTTTATGTGTATTTGAGCATATTTATATCAATTCTAGTGGGCAATACATATGAGTCGTAGACATTTAGCAGTTTGAGAACTCCTTTTTATGTCATGATGTTACTTTAAGAGTCGAGTAGTTACTTTTTGTATCATGTATTTACTTTTCATATTACATAGTTACTTTTTGTGTCCAGATGTTACTTTCAGAATCACATAGTTACTTTCCATATTACACAGTTACTTTTTACGTCAAATGATTACTTATAACACCATATATAATGAGCCATGATGTGCATTGGTCTATTTCCATTGCCTTGTATGACTATGTTGTTATCACGTTCTAACTAGATCCAAGTTGACACATCTTTTCATCCTTAGTTGGTGTTAAATCTTTACTTTCTACGAGACTACAATGTTAGTTCCAAGTCAGTACAAGGAAAAATGTGAAGATAATCATAATAGTAACAATTTGACAAAAAAAGTAACTACTCAGCACAAAAAGTAATTTAATGCTATAAAAAGTAACTATTTGATACAAAAAGTAACCATTTGACATTAAAAACTTTAGTGTCAGATAGTTGCATTTCGTGCCATATAGTTACTTTTTGTATCTTGGTGTTACTTTCAGTTTTGAATATTTACCTTTTACATAATATAGTTACTTCCTGTGTCCTAGTGTTACTTTTGGTGTCACATGGGTACTCGTACCATACAATTACTTTTAATATTATCAAATACTTCTCATACCAAAGTGTTACTTTATGTACAATATAATTACTTTTGACACAAATAAGTTACTTCCTATATGACAAAATATTACTTTTTGTCCCAAATAGTTAGTTTTTATACTGTATAGGTACGTTTAGTGTTCTCTTATCGTATTTAGCAAACAATAGACATCATTAGAAATTTTGATATTGTATAATACTGATCTTATTGTCGGACGTTATACAAAAACAGACTATGTTAGCACGGTGTACGACAGTCTGAAAATGGTATGTAAGAACCGCGATCAGACAATGAACGCTGACATGTCCATGGATGGACCACAGTTAACATCATCATGATATTTAAATTTAGCATATATACTTCTATTTTATAAACTAATTAAATCTCTATTACAATTATATTAGGTACATAATTTCTGAAAATTTGGACAGACTTCTCCCAACTTTATCTAAATTCTGCATGATATAAAATGTCAATATTGTTATCTTTGTCAAATTTGTGACTATATTAGGCATAATGCATATTAGATTTGCATTCCCTAACCCCCAAAGAAAATTGATGTTATTCTTTAGTCAGCAAGAAAAGAGTTGCCTGTAAAATTTTAGAACGATAAATATCTGAATGTTCAAAAGAGACCAAGATAAAAGCAAAGAGCCAGAAATAATCACCGCAAAACTTATTGCTTTTATGCAATTAAAATATTGTTCATCCGTCGACATGCATCTTACAAGAATTAAGAGCAACTCATGTAACTTATTCTATCTATGTAAAGATCGGTCATTCTAATGTTACAACAAAATTGTCATGACACTAGCAATCCATATAAAATCAAGAAGTCAACATTAATTAACAACCATTGATTCTGAGAAGATAAATCTTAATCCAAGCAACAAACAAGGAATATTTTGACAAATTTGTGATTCAGTTTATATGAAAAAGTCAATTTTGTTACTTCTTCTTGGAAAGCCCTGTGACATTTCTGTGTCGGCTCTAATAATCTACAAGCAACCTTACAGCAAAATTCTTGTTGTCCAGGCACTTGACTTTCAACATCCGTATGAACTGTGAGTGACACACGCAAGACCTCTCCCGACATCCCTGACCATGGCTCTCCCACCCACGGTGGTACATAACAATTCCTAGCTACCTGTCAGGTCATCTCCATTCTTGTCCATCCGGACAGGTATCCAATGCGGTCAATAATGAATCCCATGTTAATTTCTCAGCAATGAATATGTCGGTCTATAGGTAAAGGCCCCTTCTTTGAAGCCGCCACATTCCCTCAATCAGTGGACAGAAGCCAATACATACCTACTCCATGACACATTGGTGTGGAAGTACTACCTGTCTAAGGACTCTTGTTGTGCGTGCACTAGAGGACATTTTGGATCAGCTTGTTCATCTTTGTATGTCGTCTGTGCTTGGGCTCGCCCTCAACCTGCAATTAATCTGACACTTGGAAGAGTTGTCCGCAAGTCTGCTGGGTAGAAAAATGAATCGGAGTTGGAAGGGACCTTCTCACGGGTGGCATGCCAACCTTATTCCTCTGTCTCTCGCGATGGTCGGCGTACTCAATTCTTGAGATCATCGACAACACCTTGCCACAATGGCACCCTGCTATTGCTGGCAATGAAGCGTAGCGTAGATGGACCCGGTTAGGTGTGTGGTACAAATGGTGCATGCGAGTATGACGACGAGCACACGTAGTGGTGTAGAAGATCGGAGTCGTTCTTGTAGATCCCAATTGTGTGGCCGAAAACAAAGGAATTGACGAGAAAGGGGATGAGGGTGAGGACGAAGCCTTTCAACAATGTGCCTAGGATTCTCGCCCACTGGCGCCGAGCGGTTAGGAGGAGGGAGCGGCGGAGTGAGGAGCAGTCATTGGCGGCATAGCGGCCACATTACTGATCGGGTTTTGCCGCAACGAATGACGGAAAATGGGAGAGGGTTTAGTCGTGCAGAAGAAGGCCAGTCTATACGTATTTACAACATATGCCACCACGTTTCTATTCACGGGTAGCATTATTTAATTACCCACGCGGGGCAGTAAAAATACTCCATATATATATATATATATATATATATATATATATATATATATATATATATATATATATATATATATATACTATAAACAGTAAATGTTTGAACTAAGTAGAAGTTATACCATTTTGTTTCCTTTCCAGACCATTAACCAATTAGAATGCATCATTTAAAAAATGTTGCTCTTTGGTTAACTCTCTCTCTCTCATCTTTTCTTTGTTCTCGATTTTCTGGCAGTTCTTCTTTACAAATCCAATGACGTGTGTGTGACCCACTCACCCACTAGTCAACAAAACATACGATTATCAGATCCCCGTGTTTCCTTATTCTTCGAGAGACTTATTCTATATCTATCACAGTAAGTTGTTCGTTTTCTTCACGACACCGTATAGAAACAGACTCTCATCTACGAGGACATTGTGTACGGTTGCCAACCTCCCACGATATCTATAACACCACGATCCACTAGCCTCAACAATAATCAGTTACAGATTTTTACAGTCTTGTTGCACGATTATCTCTAACTGATCATCGCAATTTTCACATCACTTCTCCATCATCTCTCGCTTTCTCTCCCGTGCTTGATGGAGTGATAACTTCTTCTTCTGTTATTCCTTGCTTCATGCATGACCCTTGGTCTTTAGTATTTTCTGTAACAACCGAGAACTGGAAGTAGGCTCCTCCATTCTCTGTCTCCAATTACAATGGCATATTGCTGAATCCCTCCACACTGTCAATCAGTGTTCTGAACAGTACATATTTTGGTAGTGTTTGTCCTGCCTACGTCGATTTTAGTATTTTTATTCGGTCTATTTCTTCCTTCTCCTTTTTATTAATCTTTGTTGTATTTATCTATATGACATGTTGCAGCCGATGTCTACTAAGAGATCTGACCAAAATTTGCATTCATACAACTATGTGAGAAAGGTTCAAATGACATTTTCCTATTAAATCTGTTTGCTTTTATTGTTATTGTTCGTACACCTTTAGGTTTACTTGTACTTACATATTTATAGCGTTGCATGGAGGACCTATGCAACAACGCATGCCTTTATTTTGATGAGATATGTTACGATTAATATCCCCTTCCAGGCTTTGTTTAGCTCCTCCTTTTATTTCCCTCTCTTATTTCCTTTTATATCGCTATTATGAAACACGTTCATTAGTAAAATGAGAGATTCTTGACTTTAAGCTCTACATGTAGCCTAGCCATTCACAAAATCATGATTTGGATGCCTGGCTTATGAATATATTTGGAGAGACGAACATACTGCATCCATGATTCATTCATCACGTTATCATGATGCTTCTTGCAAGTTTTTAATTCTTTTTTCAGTTTGATTTACTCTAGACTTTATTACTATGCCCTTTTTGTTTATGTTTCTCCACATAAATTATTCTTTGTAACGTCTCTTTCTTGAAAAGACAACCATGTTCATTTGCGGGGCCGTCATTTCTGTTATTTTTTTTACTTCCTTTGTCTAAAACTCAAATTAGCCATCTCATGATCCACTAAAATGAACATGCATCACCCTTCCTGATCCCCAATAAATCAACCTCTACCATTGTATTGTTACTACTTTTATTTTTTTCACCTACTAATTGGTCATTGTTTATGCAATATCAAAGGTTAAAGAAACTCATTCTATATAAACATGGTTTTAGTTATGAAGTTACTGAAAAAGATCGAGATATATGAGTTGAGGCATTAGTGCCTGAGATATGAAAATGTGAGCATAGTTTCCAAACTGACACGGTATGTTGTCATCTCAGATGTTATAATTGTAAAAAGGCAACATGCTCATTTGACACTCAAGATTTTAAACGATAACATCTTCCAAGTGTGTATGCAGGGCTGCAACGCCAGTTATGGATAGCAGAATTTCAAGGGATACGAGTTGAAGAAACAAATTAACAGATCCAATCAAAAATCGTGAATAAAAGCATCCAAGATAGATCCCCTCTTGTGCCCCTTACTATGAGGTATCATGTACACATATTTCTCACAACCTCATGGTCGGTGGGAACAAGAGGCATATAGTTTCCTTGCTTATACAAGGATGAACTCAATTTTCTGACTATACAATGTTTTTCAGAAATTTTATGAGAAAAAATACGAAGGAAGCAACAATTCCATCTGAACCCTTTCTGGAGGATTCAATGGTAAAAAAAATAAGGTGCAACTTTCTTCAGTTTAACTATCCATATTTGATATTCTATTGCATCAACAATTAATTTCTTATATGCACAATAGATTCTAAGTTTCCTAACTGTCCAAAACATCAAATGTTTAGTTTCAAAATTATTCATGCAATTATATAATGAGCACTTACATATTATATTTTTCTAGCATGTGGCATAAATTGTCAAACAATAAGGGAAAATGAAAAGACACATTCCATATTGAATGGTTCTCTAAATAATATAACAAAGATAATAAATTACACATAGATGTACATATAGCACACATGTTTTGATGACATTTTATTGTTTATTGATGGAGCCACTTCTCATAAACTATCTAAAATAAATCATATGTATTTGATCATTACCCTGGTATGATAAGTAGTTTTTATTCTCCCTTAATCGTTTGAGGGACATTTACATTCTTGAAAATAAATTTAGAAAATGATTTTCGACTCAGTAATTGTTTTACTTGTTCATGTTTCTCTTCAAGAAAAAGTCATATTTTCTAACCCATGTATCACAATTATTACACTTTTACATATTATAATTTTACAGAATGCAGACTTTTTCGCAAATTAACATACATTGTCAAACGATGCGAGAAATGAAAAAAATCCAATATTGAATCCTTCTCTAATATTTTAATAAAGGATACAAAGAAAAACTCTTCTTATGATGAATCACACATACATGTATAAATGACACACATATATTTAATGAAATTTTGTAATTTATGAATAGAAGTGCTGCTACAAACTACTTAAATGGATATTTTTATAAATAATAAGTGTTACACGAACAACGACGAATTGATAATGGTATATAACTTTATTTGGAGTATTCCTATTGATTCTCATAAAAAATTTTATAATATTTTGATCATTTCATGTTTTAGGAGATTTTCGCATTATATTATAGAATTTGAATTGTTTTGTGCATTTATATGTGAAAGTTATTTAGATATATTATAATAAAATTTTACATGATAATCTACATGTATCATATAACACTATCACTTTTATTTGGGACACTAATATTAATACCAGGACATAAGTTTCTAGGGTCAGGTTTGTGAATTTTCTCAATGTTTTCCTAAAAAACTAACATTGTTAATGAGTCAACACATGTATGTACACCCACCCCCATAAGACGATAGCCTTGACTCCTTCAACCATCACAACTAGGCTAATTATTCCAATTTGGTATTGTAAATCTACACTTTTATATTTCCCATAGGTACTTGGTTTGCATCATTTACATATTCCCCCATATAAGATGAGAGCCTTGCCTCCTACAAAAATATGAACTAGGCTAATTATTCCAATTTAGAATTATACATTTACAATGATCATACATAATTTTAGGATATAGAAAATTGTTAATGTTCTCAATGTCATTCTTCAAACAAAATTATTGTCACTCACATATATAAGTTAACATATGTCTATTCCGCAATAAGATTTATAAGTAATACATAAATGAATGTTGATGACTTTTATATTTATGGCTCAAGTATACTTCACATTGTGACCGTAGCTACATCGACTCAAATTCTTGTAAAAAAGTAGTCATAAACATTTTTAAAATTATACATTTTCATTTATGGATAGTACATTTTTTATTATAGAATTGTTAAATATGCGCATCAGTAGTAAGTCTCCTTACAATTTATGCAAAAATATATATTTAATGGTAATGCACTATTGGATCCCTATATATGTAATTTAATACACGGTTAGTAATTTTATCACATACAAATGAATTTGCATATAAATTTTAATTATAAATGTCAAATAAAAAAATGTAACTCTATTTTTTGTGTTTTTTATTACATTAGCTACTTGCCACACTGTAAATAGAACATCCTATGATAATGAAATAAAAATCTCTTATTGTTGGCAATTTTCACTATATTTAATTTCTTTTATTTTGTAAAGAAGTTTAAGTATTTTAAAATAAGTTAATATATATTTTTAGTCATATTTTATGAATAAAAAAATTGTTACTTTTTCATCTTTATTATATTATCTAACAAGAAAATCAACACGCCTAATATGTTACGTGCATGCGCACGTGTTTATATATATATATATATATATATATATATATATATATATATATATATATATATATATATATATATATATATATATATATATATATAGAGAGAGAGAGAGAGAGAGAGAGAGAGAGAGAGAGAGAGAGTCAGGCTAGAATACACTCGAGTGTATATATAAATATATAGAGTCGTGTTTATATATATATATATATATATATATATATATATAGAGTCAGGCTAGAATACACTCGAGTATATATATATATATATATATATATATATATATATATATATATATATATATATATATATATATATATATATAGAGTCAGGCTAGAATACACTCGAGTATATATATATATATGTATATATATATATATATATATATATATATATATATATATATATATATATATATATAAAGAGAGAGAGAGAGTCAGGCTAGAATACACTCGAGTGTATCCGGAGCGGAATACACTCAAGTAGTTTTTCATGATGTAATATTTTTTTTAATCTAATCCGTTGATCTTCTTAAACATCTCGTGAACAACTCATACGCAAAATTTTAGCACATTTGGATATGTATAGCTCATGTTATGAAGACCACAAAAATTATGCATTTCAAATTAGTTTCGTGCGTCGATTTTGTTGTCCTTGGATGAGTGACTTACACTCATCCAAATGGACTCAAAATTTGTATATAGCCTAGTTATAGTATGACGGTGTAGATCAACAGTTTACATTTTACAAAAATAGTCTTGATATGCAAACACACTTGAGTGTATTCGTATGATCCGTACACTCGAGTGTATTTTAACCTGACTATATATATATATATATATATATATATATATATATATATATATATATATATATATATATATATATATATATATATATATATATATATATATATATATATATATATATGCATATGTATGTATATATGTATATATATGTATATATATACATATATACATATATATGTATATATGTAAATATATATGCATGTATATGTATATGTCTTTGTCCCACTATCAATCGGCACTGGGTATTTTGTAGTTGTTCTTTGCCGGAGATTCCTAAGACAATTGTTGCACCTCCGGTGTGCTTTACCTCATTACCCTTTTTTGTCCACAGGTTGAGACCGTTGAGGTAGAGGGTCACCTCACCTTTGACCTTAGATCATGGATACTACGGCGGTAGTAGTTTCTGACTTACTCCCTAAGTCGTTAGACATTCTGGTGCCTCACTTTTTCCAGGGCCTCTACCTCAGATTAATTGTTTTTCTCAGCCTAAAATTATTTGTAGTCTCTTCCAGCCACCGCCTTCGAACCTCCTGACCAACGACATCGAGAATGAATGCTCAAAAAAAAGCTGAAGCCTTAAGCAACTTGTCAAGGTCCAAATTGACATCCTTGTCTAGTGGAGTGAGATCAGTCCCTTCCCGACATCCAACAACTAACTAAGAATTCATAATACATTTGAGAGTTACTTGTCTTGTTATTAGTTTTAGTATCAGATAGTTACTTTTCTTTCTATGTAGTTACTTTTTTGTGTCCTGATGCAGTTTCAGATAGTCACTTTTTGATTCATGATGTTACTTTTAGTGTCAAGTAGTTAATTTCCATACAATATAGTTACTTTTTGCATCCTAGTGTTACTTTCAGTGTCGGATAGTTACTTTTTGTGTCATGCTATTATTTTTAGTATCAAATAGTTATTTTACGTTCCATATAGTTACTTTTTGTATTCTGGTATCACTTTTCGTGTCGAATACTTACTATTTATACTATATAGTTACTTTTTGTGTCCTGGTCTGACGAATGGGTACTTTTGTACCATTCAGTTCCTTTTGTGTTATGATGTTAAAGATGTACTTTTGGTGTCATGGTACTACTTTCAGTATCGGATAATTACTTTTTGTACCATACAGTTAATTTATATGTCCTACTTACAATTATTGTATAAAACCCTTCTGTCGTGTTTACCATGCTGATATAAGTAAGATAGAAAAAATAGTGTGATTCGTGTTGTTCTATTCAGAGTCGTCTACTTTTCTTAATTCTGGATGGTAAATTGTAAAAAGAATATTAAGAAGTCAGAACACAAATTATTGTCAAACAACCCCAACCGTAATGCTTATATATTTGTCGAGAAAGTAAACAACAAGTAAGATAAAATCACAATACCAAGGAACGAGCTGTTTGAACGAGGAAATATATAAAGAAACATCTTGAAATGAGCAGTTTGAACAAGGAAATGAATTCCTTTTTTATAGCTTGGACGCAGGTGAGCTGTGCAGTTTCTTCTAGCAATAAATCTATGCATCTTCTTGACTTTTCCATAGTCACGCCTCATAATATTAATGTGCCCTATCCTTTATAAGAGTAAGTCTTCCGCAAAGCCAGCTCGATCCCATCATTGATCACCACTTGTACAGCAGAACCAAGCTCCTGCTAGTTTTCATCGCCTCTTCGACAACATCGACGATCTTCTTGGGAACTCCCCATCCTCATAAGGTCCCACTTTTTCACCATCTCCCCCATTGTTGGTTCCCCCGTTAATGGCGTTTGTCTCACCCCATTCACACCAACAATCCCACATAGCTTCCACTAACGCCACCATGATAAGAGATTCCAAATTTTGTATGTATGTATGTGAACCTCGCCATCTTCTTGGCCATGGGTGTTTATCATAAGATCGGTGAGGAAGTGAAGGGATTTGGGTGAGCCTTCTAGATGGGAACAGACAGCTGTGATACTTTGAAGGATGCTCCTACACCAGATGCTCGTAGTACCTATCCGCACACATCATCCCGTAGAGCCGCTTCACATTGCGTGTGACGGCCATGGAAGACACAGGTGTGGCGAAGCGGAAAGGAGAAAGGAAGTGGCCATCATCATGTTTTCGTCTAACAGCAACATGTTGTGATGATTAATTGAGCGCTAATGCAAGCCAAAGGCAGGAATTAGGGTCGTGAGCGATATGGACAGCTGCAGACTCGGCGCTAATGCAAGCTGATGGGAGGAATTAGGGTCGTGAGCATCTTGGGCGGCTGCAGACTCAGCGGACTCAGGACGCGGATACGGGAGATTGGATTCTTTGTCCCGCTGAAATTGCCTCTAATTACAATACAGCCACCGTGTTTTCAAATACGTGGTTTCAACCGGCTCCACTTGAACGACATCTCCGATACTCTCTACTGGAGGCCGTCACTTCTCTCGGAGGTTGGCGCGTCGACTGTCAAGGAGCTGCGCCGGATCAAATCCGTCAAACAGATGGGGTCGGGGGTAGTTTTATTTGGTACCGCGCGAGCAACAAATACAAAAAATTAAAGATTTTGACTAGAAAAGTAATAATGCTATTAAAAAAATAACTATGTTGATAAAAAAAAAGTAAATCCGTGAAAAATACACAGCACGTCTGTATATAATTGTGTTTTTAAATCTGTTGTTACAAATGTAACTATCTATGCATGAAACTTAACAGTTTGCAAGGTAAAGTACCCCTCTACATGCCGAAAGTAATAAACTCAAAAAAAAAAAAATCAAAATAGAAGACGGGTAGCCTGGAGTTCGCTACCCGACAATAAAAAAAGTAACTATTCTGGCCAGAAAAGTAATACTGCTATTAAAAAAGTAATTGTGTTGATAAAAAAATAACTATGTTGATAAAAAAGTAAATCCATAAAAATACACCACATATGTATAATCGTATTTTTTAAATCTGTTGTTACAAATGTAACTATCTATGCATTAAACTTAACAGTTTGCAAGGTAAAGTACCCCTCTATATACCGAAAGTAAAAAAACTAAAAAAAAAAAGGGGGCCAAGACTGGGAAGCATGCCTCCACAATACCCCACATTTGCTTTATGTGTCACCATATTTATTTATTATTCACAATTTTATGTAAGAGTAAGTCTTTACCTTATCCTATCCTACACATTTGCATCCTTAGACTCCTCTACCGTATTATCTGTGGCATGCTTCCCAGTCTCACTGCATTTGTTCGGATAATATTTATTCCCTATAATCCGGAACATCTGATTCATTACCCTGCACACATTAATGTCTATTTCAATGCAACAATTGGCCTTCGAACTGGTCAGCGGCGTCACCGTTAAGCTAACTGCAATGGTCAATTCCGAATATCATCTGATCTTAATATTTATTAGCCAGTCTCGTTTGATACATCCTTCCATCAACTTGCTCTACCTTCGGATATTATGTGACAATACTGTTTCATCTTCCGGACAGGAGTATGATAAAAAAGATGCAGATCGTGGATTACTTTGTTGTCAAGGAATACAATAACAGAATTTGCTGTCAAGGAACCCAACAGCGGGGTATTGTCGACCTCTTGCTAGCACCTCCACGTCTTGGGCAGAGACTATAGCATCAAGACAAGTCGTCAGCAAGATCAAACATGATCTCATATTCCAGTGTGCCTTGCTGCATGTCAGCATGTGGGAGAACTCATCTACCCCGACAATGTTTCCAGATTTCCAGCATCTCAGATATGGCCGTTGCACCTATAAAGACATAAAGTAGGCTTGCATCCTGTCAACACCATAACAGGTAGTGGATACGTTGTGGTGAAGGAGTTCTCATGGGAGTTTAATAGACTCTATCTTTCGTGCATGTCGACTCCCGTAACATGACTTATACATCTATCCAGTCTCTCACTCTAGACATTCTCATAACAAAGCAAAATACCATATGGTAAGGAGAGTTTTGGGACACTGGGCGCTTTGTCCAGCTGTTATGATTTATCTTCGTGTGCTCTTTCGATTTGGACTAGAACTACAGGACTAGTCATTTCCAACACAAAGAATATATTACCTACTTTTCAATTCGTTGGTGTATATATATATATATATATATATATATATATATATATATATATATATGTGTGTGTGTGTGTGTGTGTATGTATATATATATATATATATATATATATATATATATATATATATATATATATATATATATATATATATATACACACACACACATATATATATATATAGAGAGAGAGAGAGTCAGGCTAGAATACACTCGAGTGTATTCGGAGCGGAATACACTCAAGTAGTTTTTCATGATGCAATATTTTTTTTAAAAATCGAATCTATTGATCTGTTAAACATCTCGTGAACAACTCATACGCAAAATTTGAGCACATTTGGATATGTATAGCTCATTTTATGAAGACCACAAAAATTATGCATTTCAAATTAGTTTCGCACGTCGATTTTGTTGCCCTTGGATGAGTGACTTACACTCATCCAAATGGGCTCAAAATTTGTATGTAGCCTAGTTATAGTATGACGGTGAAGATCAACGGTTTAAATTTTGCAAAAATAGTCTTGATATGCAAACACACTTGAGTGTATTCGTGCGATCCGTACACTCGAGTGTATTCTAGCCTGACTCTCTCTCTATATCTCTCTCTCTCTCTCTCTCTCTATATATATATATATATATATATATGTATATATATATATCGGAATCAGTTTAATATATTCTGACTTTTTCTTAAAATTATAAGAGGTCAAACGTTACATGTAGGCCCCACGCTATACACCACGAAACATAGCAACAACTCACGCATGTAACTAATGTGTAACTTATGTTTAACATATTATAAATTATTACAGCAATACTTATTACATTTGCAACAACATTTCGATGTCTTATGATATTGCATTCCTCCCAAATATGGTAGCATAGAGCAGCAAATAACAACTTTTTCCTAGCATCATTCCCACACTTTGTTAGCATCCTTCTTGGATCACCCGTTATCTAGAGTTGTATTCTGAAATCCTTATACATCGTATCCCACACCTCCCTTGTAAATTTAGATTCACCCACGAGGGAGTTATGAGATTCTTCAGCACCTTTGCAGAGCAAGCACAAAGTAGATACATCATAGTTCTACCCCTTTATCCTGTCAAGAGTAGCAAGAAGACTATGGAGAATGTTGTATACGCACATGCTCCATTTCGTCACATACACACCAGTCCAGATCTGCTCCTCATGCATGTCTTTTTCTTCCCTTGAGTGTGTCACCTCCCATAAGCATGTCTTTTGATCTCTAAGTCTCCATCTCTCATATCTTGGGCCACGAACAGGTATCTAATATGCTGTGATACTTCTGTCATAACATTTATAGCATGTGAGTATCCTTTTCTTGTCTTCAGCTTGAAGTCCAGTCCTCTTGGATATCTCTCCCTCATCCATTTCCCCCAAATTGAGGAGCATTCTTGAAAAATGATTATTCTCTGTAATCTCCCCCACATTGCTATGTCTTTCAGAGCTTTTAAGTTCAACCCTCCATCATCTTTTGTCAGCGCCACTCTTGCATATCTCATAGGATGATGCCCACTTGCCCATAAAAAATTTCTCGTCTTCATCTCCATTCTGTCTAGAACAGACCTGGGCATCTTCTCTTTTTGCACCCAGAAAATGAGAAGACCTTCTATAGCGGCGTTTATTAGTGTTTCTCTTCCCGCCATAGATGTCTTTTGTGTTGGCCATCTGTTAATCATTACCTCTATCATGTCCATGCATTCAGTAAAGTCTTTGACTTGTAGGTTGCCTCCAGCTAAAGAAAAATCAAGGTATTTTGTTAAGAAGTTTACTCTTTCCATGCCCATTGCATCTACCAACATGTCTTCTGTCTTGTAATAGTTTTTTGATAAAAAAATATGTCTTGTTTGGATTCACACAAAGCCACGTCTACTCTCCAAACTTCCTTAGCAGATTTTAAAGATTTTGTAGAGAATGTTGCTTGACTTCAATAAATACTAACACATCATCTGTAAAAATCAAATGGGTCATCACCTTCGTGCCATGGATTGTGTATGGCTTAATCTCCTCTTTAATTTCAGCTTGATGCATCTTTTGTGTAAAGTACCCCATAACAATCACAAAGAGGAGAGGTGAAAGGGGGTGTCCTTGGCGTAAACCATTACCTCCTCTAAACATACATGCAAATGTGCCATTAACTAGAATAGAAAAGCTTGTAGTGTCAACACATTGCTTCATCAAGTAGATCCATTGATCATTGAACTCCATTTGTTTCATAATCTACCATAGCTTCTTCCATCTGATACTATCGTAGGCTTTGGAAACATACAACTTTAACCAGGCTTTCTTACTTTCTCTCATGACATTGTAGTCCAGTAGGAATTATCATGCCAACAGTGCACAATCACTAATACTTCTCCCTGACACAAAGGCTCCTTGATTTGCAGAAATGAGATAGGAAAGTACCATTGATGCGAGGATATTGAGTCACTTTTATAGACTGGTTTTACATGTGTTTTATGTGTTTATTAGTCACATTTGTGGTTAATATCGCATGATTCACTCATTTTAGTCTATAATCTCTTTTTGCATCAAATCTACTGTATTTCATCTTTTTGGCTATAAATGATCATATTGATGTGTTTTAGAAGGCTGATTTGGATTTACCTTGAAATTTCAGGAAAAAAATGAATATATGCAGTTGTCGATACCATCGACAGATGTCGATAGTATTGACTCAGTCATAGTGAGACAATCGCAAGGAATCAAGATGTGTTGATACCATCGACACTGAAGTTGATGGTAGGGAGATACCTACAGCGAGCCAACAGTTAGCTGGTCGATACTATCGACCTTACCCAACTTCAGTGTCAGATTGGGGACAAAAGCGACGCCTAAAGGTGTCGATACCATCGACACTACAGTCGATGGTATCGAGTCTGTATTAGGCGGAACGTCAGAAAAAGAAGACTTATCGATAATTTCATGGGTCCATACCATCGACCCCGTCAGATCAGGTTTTGTTTCAGATCAGTTATAATCGGACGATGGTGATCTTTTGGCAATCTAAAGTGGTGCATATAACTAATTTCGGCGGCCCAAAGCAGGGTATCACGTCATTAGTCATTGCACAAGTCTCAAGGAGAGGAGGAGAGAAGAACGGAGCCCAAAACCATGCCCTGATCGTTTTGAGAGCCGCAGAAGACGTTTTCCACTGTCGGAAGGCTGTAGATCATGCATTCTACATCAAGGAACGCCCGGATCTCCTCCTTTCAGGGGTTTACATCACTTTCATTTACATTTTCTCCATGTTTTCCCTTTCTCTCATGTTTTTTTCATTGAGATGAACATGAGGGGCTAATCCCCTTTATCTTTAGGACCGAGAGTAGCCCGGGTGATGGTTGTATGACATTTTTACCATAGTATTTCATAATTTGTCTTTTAAATCCATGGTATGATTTCGTTTTCTCCATTATATCATTATGATTGATCACCCTAATGATAATCTAATGCCTTTAATTACTTTGAATAAAGAATTAATGGTTGAAAAGAGACAAAATTCACATTAACTAATAAATCCTTTGAACAAGATGATGTACGGTTAATGGTGGAAACCCAGAGTATGGTCTTCATGCATCTAGTTTAGGGTATAGGTTACTACTACCGTGGAATCGAACTAGATTTAGGTAGTTAATTGTATCGCGAAAGTGAGAAATTCTGACTACAGGGCACTACCCGGAATAGGAGACGAATTAGGATAATTGTGGAGGAATTAGTACAGCAAAAACATGCGGTGAAATCGTAATCCTAAAGATTCCCATTTGAATTGATTAAACTAAACATTTAATTGATTGTTTTGTTTTCTTTCATTTTTCTTTTCTTTTTCAATTAACTCTCAAATCAATTTAATCGGTCTAGCTGATTGCAAGTAGTTAGTAGTAGTCTACAAATAATTATGTATCCCTAAGTTCGACTCGGGCCTCACAAAGGCCTATATTACTCTGACGCGTGCACTTGCATTCTACGCACGGTAAATTCGTGTCAAGTTTTTGGCGCCGTTGCCGGGGAACAATAATTGTTGGCACTATGAGTGCTATAAGCGGCCACTCTAGGCTACCCTTTTCTTTTAATTACATTTTTTTTATTCTTGCAATTAAGTGTCTATTTTTTAGAAATTTATATTCGTCTAGCACTGTACTTAACTAAACATATCACTTTGTTGGTACTAGTGCATGGTGAGTATGCGTAGCACAGACTACGCGCAGTCCTACCAGAGGTTCCATTTTCGGGATCAGACGACATGGAACAATACATTCAGAATCAATCTGAGGGAGTGCATTCAGATTCTGAACAAGAAGAGATGGCTGAAGAAAAGACGATATGGGAAAAGATCAAGGCGTCTTCTTCCTCTGCATCGAAAGGGCCGATCAAGAGGCAGACTATCAACATTCCAACCTATAAAATTGATCCGACACTAATAAATCTAGTCAAAACGCAAGCATTCCATGGACTAAAGAATGAAGAGAGACACTATATTTGAAACTGTTTCCAAGTTCTTTTACATGAACTGCAAGAGAGTGGTTCTATAATCTAGATGATGAAATTGTTGAGACATGGGATCAGATGATCGAGGTCTTTTTCGAACGTTTCTTTCCACCAGAGAAGACTAATGATTTAATCGAGAAAATCCATAACTTTACTCAGAATCCAGGTGAAACTTATTCGGAGACCTGGGAAAGATTTCAGATAATGCTGAGAAGATGCCCTCATCATGAGTTAGACAAGGAGAAATAGGTGAAAATTTTCTACTTTGCTCTGAATGAACATGACAGAAGCAACCTACACTCAGCAGGTTCAGGTTTCTTTTTGAACAATATTGATACTAGATGTTGGGAGATTCTTAAGAACATGGCAAAGAAGTAGTCGTGGGGTACCAGAGATGCACCTGAGCAAGTTAGATCTATAGGGCACGCTAAATCCATTAAATAACTGAATGACAAGATAGACGTTATTGCAAAGAAACTTCTGGCAAAGGAAAATGAAGATTCTGATGATGAAGCACAGGTGAAATTCATGCGTCAGCAATATGGATATAGGAATAATGACTATTCCTGGAGGAAGGATAAGAAATTTTCTTGGAAACATCCCAACAATTTCTTGTAGGATCTGGAATGTAAGCTACAACCCACTACATAAGAAAAGAGCAATGAGTTGCTCAATCAAGTAATCAAGCATAATCAAGAGCTCATGAGAACGTTTGGCCAACAAATAAAGCAAGGAGAGTTCATGAATCAGTTTGGGCAAACTTTACAAAGTCATGGGGCTCATATGAGGACACTCGAGACATCTTTAGCACAGATGGAGGCAGAGATTTCAAGCTTGAAAAAACTAACACAGCAAGGTTTTCTCAGAAATACCAACATTCCAGGAGGGAATCAGCAAGCTAAGGCAATATTGTTGAGAAGTGGAAAAAAGGTTTTAAACTCTAAGGCCGATGAACCAAGCACACCCCAGCCAGAAATCACAGGTGAGGCCACATAGGAGGTCACAATCATAGAGTCGATGGAGGATGTGGTAGAGGATGCCACACCAGAGCCCATTGCTGAGAAAGAGACTCAAAAGAGGACACCATATGTGCCGCCACATCAGAGGGCACAGACCGTTCCAGTCCCATATCCAAATAGTTTGAAGGCTAAGAAAGTGGATGCTCAGTTCAAAAAGTTCCTAGATAGTTTTAGGAAACTCTCTGTCAACATTCCGTTGTTAGAAGAGATAGAGCAGATACCCTCTTATGGCAAGTTTCTGAAAGATATAATTACAAAGAAGAGGAAGATTCCTGATACTGAGGTGGTGGTTCTTAAAGAGCAAGTGAGCGCCTTCATTTTGGGCACATTGCCACCAAAAAGACAAGATCTGGGCTGCTTCAATATTTCATGTTACATCGACAAGGTGAAATTTGGTGAAGCATTGTGTGACTCCGGATCAAGTATTAATTTGATGCCTCTTTCTACTTTCAAAATGCTGGGACTTAAAGAATCGAGACAAAGCAACATGACGATTCAGCTAGCGGATAATTTTGTGGTTAAGCCGTATGGTATTTGTGAGGATGTACTGGTTAAAGTTGACAGGTTTATATTTCCAGCAGATTTTGTGGTAATGGAAATGCAAGATGACCAAGGGAATGAGCTACTCCTTGGAAGACCCTTCCAAGCTACTAAAGATATGATACTCAAAATGGGAAGAGGTTGTTTGACATTAGGAATAGCTGATGACATATTTGAGATGGTCATGCCACCAAACACAAAACAATCACAGGTGAAAGAACAATGTCGTAAGGTGAAGCACTATGATCAGAATATTTCCCTTTATTTAGGAAAGCCATTTCTGGATATGGCTCATGTTATGACCAAAGTAGACAAGGGAATGATGGCTGTGGACATTATGGAAAAAACCAAAGTAGTGTCTCTTTGTAAAGTTGTGGGTTACCCAAATGATGAAAAGGAGGAAATTCTTCTTTCTACTAAAGATGATGCAATAGCAAGTTCCATCCTTGACGCATATCCAGAAGTGCCCCTTGAAGCTTGCTTTGTCAACATAATGCATGATTGGATGAGCAGTAAGTCGTTACAAGAGTGTGTAAATATGCTTCAAGTACTTCCATGCTATTATTCCAAGCATTATGAGGATCTTGGGCCACTCCCACCACCGCTTCAGTAATCATTGATCTGTCCACCAGAGTTAGAACTGAAGCCATTGCCTCCTCATTTGAAGTATGCATTCTTAGCCGATGGTGAAAGACTATCGGTGATTATTTCGGCATATCTGAATGCCGGTGAAGAAGTGCAGTTGATGAACGTGCTGAAGAACCACTGTGGTGCATTCGGGTGGTCAGTTGCTGATATTAAGGGGATTTCCCCTACACTTTGCCAGCACAAGATCCGGCTCGGGGAAGGAGCCAAGTCTGTGATTCAACCACAACGTCGACTCAACCTGAGCATGATGGAGGTTGTCAAGAAGGAGGTGATCAAACTCCTTTCTGCATGCATCATTTATGTGATCTCAGATTCGACGCGGGTAAGCCCCACACAGGTAGTCCCTAAAAAGGGGGGAATCATTGTCACGCATAACTTGTTAAACAAACTGGTCACGACCCGATTGGTAACTGAGTGATGTGTGTGCATTGACTACCGTCACTTGAACTCAACTACGTTAAAAGATCATTTTCCTCTTCCATTCATCGATCAAATTTTAGAGCGACTAGCTGGTCGATCTCATTTTTGTTTTTTAGACGACTACTCCGGCTACAATTAGATCTCC
The DNA here is from genome assembly GCA_963693085.1 of Alisma plantago-aquatica. NCBI lineage: Eukaryota > Viridiplantae > Streptophyta > Magnoliopsida > Alismatales > Alismataceae > Alisma > Alisma plantago-aquatica. The sequence continues at coordinate 570,843,192 of OY856415.1, read as the reverse complement.
ATTGATCCTAAGGATAAAGAGAAGTCTACCTTCAATTGTCCCTATGGAACATTCACATACCGTTGTATGCCTTTTGGCTTGTGCAACACACCAACGTCCTTTCAGCGTTGCATGCTTGCTATTTTTTTTGATATGGTTGAGCACTGTTTAGAGGTTTTCATGGATGATTTTTCCATCTATCATGCGTCGTTTGATGAGTGCCTGTACAATCTGGATAAAGTTTTACAAAGATGCGAGGACACACATTTAGTTCTCAACTAGGAAAAGTGTCATATGATGGTTAGCGAAGGAATTGTGCTTGGACACAAGGTGTCTAGCAAGGGGCTGGAGGTAGATCCAGTCAAGATTGAGGTTATTTCAAAATTACCTCCACCTAATTCGGTGAAAGGGGTAAGAAGTTTTCCCAGTCATGCAAGATTTTATCACCTCTTTATCAAAGATTTCTCAAAAATCACTAAAACATTGTCTGAATTGCTTGAGAAAGATGTGATGTTTGATTTCAATGAAAAATGCTTGCATGCTTTCAACGTACTTAAGGAAAAGTTAATTTCTGCGCCGGTTGTTCAAACACCGGATTGGACTAAGCCTTTCGAGCTCATGTGTGATGCTTTGGATTTTACTGTAGGGGTTGTTCTTGGGCAATGTTTTGAGAACAAACCCATGGTGATTTTCTATGCATCAAAGACTTTAAACGAGGCACAACTTAACTACACCACAACTGAAAAGGAACTTCTCGCCGTGGTTCTTGCATTCGAAAAATTTCGGCAATATCTAGTAGGTTCAAAAGTTGTGGTATAGATGGACCACGCCGCCATAAAATACTTGATGGAAAAGAAAGATGCCAAACCTAGATTGATTAGGTGGATCTTATTGTTACAAGAATTTGATATTAAAATTAAGGATAAGGCGGGAATTGAGAATGTGGTTGCGGACCACTTGTCTAGGTTAGAGCGGGTAGATGAGAGGGATATCAATATACCCATTACCGAGACATTTCCTGATGAGCAAATCCTTTCTTTAAAATCTAAGGATCCGTGGTTTTCATACATTGTTAATTATCTTGCATGTAAAATAATCCCAGATGATTGGACTTATCAAGAAAAGAAGAAAATTTTCCATTCTTTGAGATATTATTTCTGGGATGATCCCATCTTGTTGAAGCAATGCAGGGATGACGTTTTGTGTAGGTGTGTACCGGAGATTGAATATGACAGTGTACTTTGTCACTGTCATACACTACCAACCGGTGGTCATCATGCGAGCTCAAGAATGGCGGCCAAGGTGTTAGAGAGTGGTCTTTATTGGCCTACACTCTTCCGGGACGCCTACGATTATGTGAGAAGATGTGATTCCTGTCAAAGGGCAGGTAATATTTCAAAGTGGCAAGAGATGCCCCTCAACGTGTTTCAAGAAGTTGAGGTATTTGATCTGTGGGGCATCAATTTTATGGGACCCTTTGTGTCCTCGAATTCTAATTTATACATTTTACTTGCTGTTGATTATGTATCAAAGTGGGTAGAGGCAATACCCACAAGGACGAACGTCGCTGCTGTAGTGTGCAGGTTTGTGAAAGATCATATTTTCTGCAGATTTGGTGTGCCAAGGATGATTATTAGCGATGGAGGCACCCATTTCAAAAATCAAAAGTTTGCTGCATTATTGAGAAAGTATGGGGTGAAGCACAATGTTGGTACCCCATACCACCCGCAAACACAAGGGCAGGTCGAAGTGTCGAATTGAGAAATTAAAAAAAATTGGAGCACACAGTGGATTCGACAAGAAAGAATTGGAGTACACTACTACCAGATGCATTATGGGCATATAGAATCACATTTAAGACACCTATAGGCACTATGCATTTTAGGTTGGCTTATGGGCGGGCCTGCCATTTTTCAGTAGAGTTGGAACATAAGGCGCACTGGGTGCTACAGAAGCTTAATTTGAGTTATGATGATGCAGGTAAGAAGAGAATGCTAGAGCTCAATGCGTTAGATGAGTTGAGGATGACCGTTTATGAAAACTCAAGGATTTACAAAGAGAGAACAAAACAAATTCACGATCGTCACATTCAACTATGTGTTTTCAAAAAAGTGGATCGTGTGTTATTGTTTAACTCGAGGTTGAAGTTGCATCCTGGGAAATTGAAATCTCGGTGGAGTGGACCTTTTGTTGTTGAGGAAGTACGCCCACATGGTGCTATTATGGTGCGAGATGGAGAGCTGATGTTCCTGGTTAATGGTCAAAGGTTGAAGTTTTACTTTGGCGAGGACTACATGAGAAAAATACATGAGGTTAAACTCATGGCACTTAAGGATGAATGAAGAGCTTTATTGCATCTAGCCTAAGACGTTAAAGTAGGGCACTTGTTGGGAGGTAACCCAACCATCGGTAGTTTTAATTTGTAGTCCTTCATTTTCTTTCACATTTACAAGTTAGTTTTGTTTAATTTCATTTTTGTGTATAAAAATGATACCTTAATCATTTTGTTCAGTGTGCAGTACTGAGTCAGAGTCGATACCATCGACCATAGTGTCGATGGTAGCGACGGGGGTACAGGGAAGTGGTTGTAGAAAATTTTCTGAGTCGATACTATCGACAGCCTTGTCGATGGTATCGACCTACCATCAACAACGTCGAAGAAAAAGATAGATCTGGGTCGATAGTATCGACTATGAAGTCGATGCTCGCGAGATCCCTGAAGATTTACAGAGAAATTTGTTTCAGTAAAGTCGATACCATCGACAGAGCTGTCGATGGTATCGACCCGGCAGAAGCAACAAAGCATCACTCAGGCCTCGTGAGGTTCAATAACACATAAAGTGTCGATACCATCGACATCGCGTCGATGGTATCGACGTGACACGTCACCAATCCGTGAGATGATATCAACAAAGACTACCAAATCAAGGAAAATGATCAGTCGGACGGGTCGATACCATCGACCCGCATCGATGGTATCGATGTGTCATCGATCCGGGCCCCCACATCTAGCCATCGATGGCTGTCAATAGTAGTGAAGACCCAGATTGTGATACAGGTGTAGATACCATCGACACCACGTCGATGGTATCGACGGGTCAACAGTAGCGGCAGGTTCATCTTTGAAAGGAGAAGTTGATTTCATTTTCTCTTCACACCTTTAGAGCTTCTCCCCTCAACTTGTGCATCGAGCATTACTGAGCAACCGGAGGCCTTCATCGAGCGTCAAAGGATCGAGATATCTTCCCGAGCTTTGCACCGAGAGGAGATCTTCTTCTCTGACCTTCATCGATCTCTATTTCCTATTCTCCATTTTTTTCTATTCATGATGGTGAGGATGGCAGGGGCTTCTTCTTCTTCGCAGGCAGCCCCGATTGAGATAGAGACATGCGTTCCTCCACCACCCAGCTCCATTCCTCGTATGAGGATCATTCATCCCTCAGAGAATGTAAGGAAGATCTATGAGGAGCTGCTAAAGTGAAAAATTGAACCGACCCGATATGTTGATCGGGCCATGATTTGTGACCTCGGGTTTGAGGCCAACCTCACTTATGTCCTTCAGGGGCAATAGAAGCTTACAGACAGGATGGAAGATGATGTCCAGTACCATGCCGAGGGCCACCCCTTTTTCGGCAAGTGGCCGACCTATAAGGAGTTAGTGGCGGAATTCATGTCTTCGCTTGATATCAACGTCGTGCCCAACGACCTTATCACCACCGATAGGGAGTGGAAAAAAGGGCGAGTGTCTTTTCGGCTCTACAACAACAACTACACCCTCACTCTCGACCAGTTCAATTCTATCTATAATGGTATCATGATCCCTACCAGCACCGGAGGCTGGACAGCCAGACCAATTATGATGAAATCTCTGCCTAGTTGGTGACCACGCCTCCAGGCAAGTCTGTCAGCTATCATAACGCCGCCTTCGCTGACTTTGAGCATCCATTTATGCAGATTTTGCATCGCATGTTGTGCACTACTTTATTTGCTCGAGGAGACCTTTTGCTAAGTAAGTTTCAGGAGACGGACTTGTTCTTTCTTTATAAGTTGTTGAAAAGAGAAGAGCTCAACTGGGGCACATTTTTCTTAACGCGTGTGATGGATGTGCAGAGGAGTACTAGACGAGCCCCTATCCACTTTGGGGGGCTTATTACACCGCTCGCTCTCTATCTTGGGCTAGATTTTTCCCTACTCACTCTACTGGTCAACAAGAATAAAGTCAATCTATGTCACCTACGTCGCTCCAATCTTCTTATGCTCCATGATGGCGTGGTCTATGCACATTGCCATATCAACAAAGAGTACCAGGAGTGCATGCTTCCAGATCCTGTCTTCCACATCCAGGGAGCTCAGCACTTTCGGTGGTCCATAATCGCCATCGACGACTCTGACGAAGAAGAAGACGGTGATGACAACGACAATGAGAGTGACAAAGGTGACGAGCATGAGGAGGAAGAGGAGGCTTTCACTCCTCTTTGTGCACGAGTGGCACTGTAGAAGCGTCCACGCTTCTACCCGGGTGCATCATCATCTTCGCAGCCTCCACCACCACAACCCTCTCAACAAGGAGAGGATGTCTATTCTATGTAGGGTATGTACACCATGCTGCAGGATATCCAGTAGATACAACATCATCACACTGCCTCCTTCTCCGATATTCAGGATACTACAAACTGGCTATTCTTAAATTAGCATGCAATTTATGAGAACGAGCGCCTCCTCCTCGCCAACCAAGAAAATATTCACGACAGGTTGCATAGGATGGAGATGCAACAACAACTATTCAATGATTACTACTGGAGCCAAAATTACTTTGGGGGATATCCTCAACCTCCACCGATGCCCCCATATTATCCAAACTTCCAGGGGCAATATCCATCATGGGATCCCACCGCCCCACAGTACCCACCACCTGAACAATAAATGGTATCATTGTTCCACTTGCTAAGATTGTTTTTGACTATGAGGCCATAGTCGGATTCAAGCTGAGAGGGGAGATGGAATAGTTTCTATCTTTTATTTTTCTTAGTTTTTATCATGTATTGCCTTTTCTTTTATGTTAGCAATTTTTTTAGCTTTTAGCTTTTAGGATCCACATGCTATCTAGTGTATCCATGGATGTCTAGTGCAATTTTTCATCTCTATGTTGGTCATATGGGAGTTATGGGTAAATTTGAAAATTTTTCATGTGATTGCAAGCTTGCTTTGTTTGAACTTCAGCGCTTAACTTATGAAAATAATTGGGTTTGTCAACTTTAAAACGTAAGACCACAACTCTACATGCTTATGATTCAAGGAAAGTGGACGGAATTGGATGTTGAGCCTAAACTGACCAAATAGTAATGGGACTTTAATCTGAAATAAGAGAGGGAAACCCCTTGATTTTACACAGGTCAGTAAGGATGGACATATAATATCTTCTGAGGGTTCTGTCAATTAATCTTGTGATATATCCACCTCATCTCATTTACACTCCACCATAAGAATTGGGAGCACTTTACAGTTTGTCATCTCGTGATTGCATATCATGTAGATAGGATTGCATTATGGTTAGTTTACATCTGTTTCATTTAGAAAAAAAATGTTGCATTATAGTCATGCATGCACAAATTTTAGAATGCAGGTCAACGTCATTTTAGCTGCATTTTTCATGATCTTAATCACTTTGAACATGATGTGCCTTGCTTCTTCTAAAAACATTAAAGGTGGTGAACTTGATCCATACCCTCCAAATAAAATGCATCAATTACACAAGTTATGTAACAAGAAGTGAGCCCGAAAAAAAAAACATTCATTGTCATCTATGAAATAAGGGCTTGAAAAAAAATTGAAAAAAAAGGAGAAGAAAAGAAAAAAATTGAGAAGTAGGAATGAGAGGGAGAAAAAACATGTTCTCACTTACATACTAAGAAGAATAAGCACATGGTGTAGTTTTCTTAGATATTCCATCTCACCTTGAGACAAAATGATAGTGCATGCATCATTCCACCAAAAATGTAGCGTTAGGATTTTCACTTGCATTTTGCATCATGATAGGTCATTAATTTTTGTATTGCATGATCAAACTGTATTGTTCTACTCCTTCTTCCAAAAACCGCCTATTCCATCCACCTGTTGCTCAAAATGGTAGGCCACCAGTGATTATCTTCTCACTTTTGTATTTCAGGAGATCTACTTCCATTTAGATGGTAGTTAGGTTATGAGCAATGTAGATAGAAGATCACAAAATGCACCAAGCCTGAACCGGAAGATTTTATTATATTAACTGCCTTATTTGATAGTGTTCACCAATCTTGGAGTGGATATCTATTACGGATGATAATCGTCACCTATAGGGTAGTTACCATTTTTTGGTTAGTGAGGGCCGGTATGTGAATGTCTGGTGGAAATCATACAGTAATGTCTGTTATGATAGTATGTTCTTTAGTTGACCCTCACAATTTTATTCTATAGTTTTGTTGCTCGAAGACGAGCAATGTTCAAGCTTAGGGGAGTTTGATGTGAGGATTTTGAGTCACCTTTATAGACTAGTTTTACATGTGTTTTATGTGTTTATTAATCGCATTTGTGGTTAATATCACATGATTCACTCATTTTAGTCTATAATCTCTTTTTGCATCAAATCTACTATATTTTAACTTTTTGGTTATAAATGATCATATTGATGTGTTTTAGAAGGCTGATTTGGATTTACCTTGAAATTTTAGGAAAAAATGAATATATGCAGTTGTCGATACCATCGACAGATGTCAATAGTATCGACTCAGCCACAGTGAGATAGCCGCAAGGAATCAAGATGTGTCGATACCAACGACACTGAAGTCGATGGTAGCAAGATACCTACAGCGAGCCCACAATCAACTGGTCGATACTATCGACCTTGCCCAGCTTCAGTGTCGGACTGGGGACAAAAGCGACGCCTAAAGGTGTCGATACCATTGACACTACAGTCGATGGTATCGAGTCTATATCAGGCGGAATGTCAGAAAAAGAAGACTTGTCTATAATTTCACGGGTCGATACCATCGACCCGCGTCGATGGTATCGATGTCGTAAGATCAAGTTTTGTTTCAGATCGGTTCTAATCAGACGGTGGTGATCTTTTGGCAATCTAAAGTGGTGCATATACCTAATTTCAGCGGCCCTAAGTAGGGTATCACGTCGTTAGTCATTGCACAAGTCTCAAGGAGAGGAGGAGAGAAGAATGGATCCCAGAACCACACCTTGATCGTTTCGAGAGCCGCAGAAGACGTTCCACTGCTGGAAGGCTATAGATCGCACATTCTACATCAAGGAATGCCCAGATCTCCTCCGTTCAGGGATTTACATCACTTTCATTCACGTTTTCTCCATGTTTTCCCTTTCTCTCATGCTGTTTTTCATTGAGATGAACATGCGGGGCTAATCCCCTTTATCTTTAGGACCGGGAGTAGCCCGGGTGATGGTTGTATGACATTTTTACCATAGTATTTCATAATTTGTCTCTTAAATCCGTGGTGTGATTTCATTTTCTCCATTATATCATTATGATTGATCACCCTAATGATAATCTAGTGCCTTTAATTACTTTGAAAGAAGAATTAATGGTTGAAAAGAGACGAAATTCACATTAACTAATAAATCCTTTGAATAAGGTGATTTACGGTTAATGGTGGAAACCCAGAGTATGGTCTTCATGCATCTAGTTTAGGGTATAGGTTACTACTACCGTAGAACCGACCTAGATTTAGGTAGTGAATTGTATCGCAAAAGCGAGCAATTCTGACTATAGGCCACTACCCGGAATAGGAGATGAATTAGGATAATTGTGGAGGAATTAGTACAGTGAAAACCTGCGGTGAAACCGTAATCCTAAAGATTCCCATTTGAATTGATTAAACTACACATTTAATTGATTGTTTTGTTTACTTTCATTTTTCTTTTATTTTTCAATCAACTCTCAAATCAATTTAATCGGTCTAGCTGATTGCAAGTAGTTAGTAGTAGTCTACCAATAATTACGTTTCCCTGAGTTCAACTCGGGCCTCACAAAGGCCTATATTACTCGGACACGTGCACTTGCATTCTACACACGATAAATTCATGTCAACCATATGGAATCTAGCAACCAAAATCTTAGCGATGATTTTATATTGTATCGAGCAACATGTAATAGGTCTGAAATCAGCAAGAAAGGGAGTAACCTTCTTTTTAGAAATGAGTACTAGAAAAGAACAATTAACCTATGTCATCATATTTCCTCCTTCTAAGAACCAACTAACATATGCAACCAAATCCTCCTTGATGATATCACACGTCTTCTTGTAGGAAAAAGCATTGAAACCATCTGACCCTAGAGACTTGTTGATTCCTATGCTCTATGTTACTTCCTTGACTTCATGTTTATTTGTTCTTCTTGTAAGAATATTATTATGTGTGTTTGCAAGTCTAAACCTCTAATGTAGAAATAAATATCTGATACCTTTATTTTTTTTTTACCAAAGCAACCAAATAGTGTTTACTATCAGCAATCCACTCTGGGATTTCCTTCTTCTTGTTCATGTCGCACCCACCCTTAATATTCCATAAGAGCATGTACATATCAATGGTTTTTGTTTTACCCGGTACACCTGACTAGCTCCTTCTTTCTGTCCTTCCTCCTCACCTCCTGCTCCTTTTATGCCACAACATCTCCCCTCTCCTTGACTGAGTCATAGGGAGCTTCAAAACTATTTGTAATGTCTAGGATGGTAGACATACCCATATTCTTTGGTATACATGTTGTCTTAGACCCTTTCCTCCTTGTTGAGGAGACAAATTCTCCTTCTTCATGTCTAGTGTCTTCAGGAGTCCCTTTGCCTTTCGTTGATGCTTCTCTACCTTCATCACCTACTTACGAGCTTGAAGCCTTCTTGTCATTTGCTGGTTGCATTTGGTTCGTCATCTCAGTTGATGGCTTCTCCACAGCATGGGCCCCTTCATCTACATTCTTCCAGATCTTCTTTGTGGCAACATCCTCATCCACTTTCTTTGCTTCCTACTTCCCACATTGTTGTGTTCCATGATCAAAGGTGTGACACTTACTATAAGAAATAGGATCGTGATCATATTCGATCGTCATAGGGATCACATCCCTTCCCTTCACATTGAGCCATACCACCTTTGGCTTAGTTCCACTAACCTCTAGCTCCACCAGGACTCTTGGTTCATTGCCCTCTAAGGATCATTCATCAATATGTAGCACTATCCCAGCTTCAGCTGTAATGGTGCGGACATCTTTCCTAGTCCATGTCCACCCACAAGACTTCAATGTTGTCCATGTTGGGATCGTAATAAAAACATCCTCGTGAAGTTTGTCACCATGTTGATAGTGTTTGGCGATCACCAACTACTGGTCGAACCACCTTAGGACCCATAGCCAGTGCTACTTCCTTGTCCACTGAGTAGAGAACCAGAAAACAAAAATGGCATGATCTTGTGATAGCATCTCAAACTCCCCCTTAGACTTCCATGTCTTCTTCACCCAGGACAGAAAGTGAGGGTACAATGGATGCTTCCCCAAGGTGTACACCATGATGGTAAAACTCTCATACGTTCTTCATCCTATCAAACTACTTCTCATCCAATTTGACATGTACTTCTCCATCTGCAACCCTAGGTTTTAGGAACTCAAACTCCTTTTTCTTCTTGTTCACAGGTTGCTTAAGAATTTGATTCCAAGAAACTCCTCATTGTCCCAAATAGGCACCATCCTTCAGGGATGCATCATGAAAAACACTAGAAGGGGGGGGTGAATAGAGTTTTAAAGATATTTTAACAATTATTTAACTCAAGCAACCAACCAAAAGAATATTGGACAAGGGGACAAGGATTTAGAGTGGTTCCTACCTTAGCAAATACTAAGGTAGTCAGTCCACTACCCGGTTGCTTACCCAACTGGGATTTGGAAAGAATTTAATTTTATTACCTCGCAAGGACTTTACATAAAATTACAATTCTCTCCCTAAACCCTTCAAGCAGCCTTCACCTTGAAGTAATTGCACCACCTTGAAGCAGCCTTCACCTAGAAGTAATTGCACCAACTTTGAAGCAGCCTTCCTCCTGAAGTAGCTTCCCGTTGCAATAGCCTTCTTGAAGTAGCTTCCCGTTGCAATAGCCTTCTTGAAGTAGCTTGAAGTCCACCTTCTCCTCTGAGAAGAACCTTCTCCAATCCGCAGCCTCCAACCCTAGGAGTAGCAAGGAGAATACAAAGAATAAAAAGAACAAGAAGGAAAATAGAAAGTACAACTTATCCTTTGAAGCACAAGGCTTGATTTGCCTATATCAAGCGTATTGATCTCCTAACCAATGAGTGTAGAAGTGTAAGTGCTATGGAAAGGAGATGCTAGCGTATAGGACACGAAATAGGAGCAATGGGAATGAATAGCCAATGTTGGAATTGCTCTATTTCTCAAAATAGATTGCCAATGAGTATTCAATCTCAAGTGTAGCACAAGTGTAGCTTAGGTGTGTTTAGGTGTCCTAAGGCATGTCCTATTTATAGGAATGACCTATAAGTGCTTAAGGACGTTCTAGACACTTTCTAGGGGGTTCTAAGTGCTTAACTAGCCGTTAGGTATAAGTTAGGTGCATTAGTAACGGCTAGTTACTTTATTCTACAGTTGCTGTCAGAGTCCATCTCAGTCGACAATTTCTCAACTGAGATACCTACTCGGTCGAAGTTTTGTCGACCGACAGGCTCTCTGGATCAACGTTCATTTCCAACTGCCAACTACTTTGTCAGCTGTGTCTAACGGCTACTTGGGTCATTCTCGGTCGAGAAGTTTGTCGACCGAGAGTGTCTCAGTCGAGGAGTTTGTCGACCGAGATTGACCCTATTTCAATCTTTCAATTTAAGGCACTAAGTGTGTGTATGAGTGTGCATATGTGACACTATTGAAGGGGATGACCTATCTAAGTGTGGTGTTTAGCTAGGGAAGATCTAACGCTTGATTTACATGAAGTCTAAGTACTTGTACATTATATATTTGTACAAGTTTACAATTGATTACATTTCATGACATTTACAATCATTCAAGCATATAGATTCCCTAGAGCTTTGTCATCCACCTTATTCCTGCAACACTCAAGTAGCACGTTAGATCAACAAGAGTGAAATGTTTGTCATCATCGAAACAAAGGGATTTATCATAATGTCCAATTTATCCAACAATCTCCCCCTTTTTGAAGATGACAAACATTTCCTAAATATGAAATAAGGAAATATAAAGCATGTGAGTTTCATGCCTGAAGATTACCTTTTGTAGCCATTATTGTTTTACAAGTGAGTGCTGGCCATCAAGATGAAACTCATTTATATTTTTGATTTTATATTTGTGATTTTATATTCTTTCTCCCCCTTTGTCATTTCAAAAAGATATCCAGATTGAATATGTTATATTTCTTCTCCCCCTTAATTTTATACTATGCTCCCCCTTAAATAGATATTCTATTAGGAATATGGATTTAATATCATTTTTGTCTAATTTAGCCACAATTTGTTTCTCAATCATTTGCAAAGGATGTTAAGCCTTGAAATGATATGAGATTCCCTTAAGCTTATGATGAATGTATATTGATTTCTCATCTATCAAGGGATGTTAAGCCCTGAAAATCAAATGAGAATCCTTTAATCTTAGAGTATATAAAAATGTCTCCATCCAAATGCAAGGGATGTTAAGCCCTGATTTGTTTATAGAGTTCATTTAAGTACAAGATATATCATTTTTATGAAATTCATAGATTTCTTCATAACCAAGAGTAAAAATACTAGGTCGTAACAAACTCCAAATGATGTTTACAATGTTTTTGTAAGCTTCTTAATCAAATAATCAAATTTGTTTGTATGAGCTCCCCCTTAATCTTACCATTTAAAGCAATTTAAAGCTTCTAAGGTCACAGATGATTTTAAATTTTGATTTTGACCTTTATCAAAAGTATACTAAGATTAAGTATAATAAAATGATGTCCAAATAAGCATTTTGTCAAAGCTTATTTTAGATCGTCCTTGACTACGACCATAGCGCCCCTTGGTCAAATTTTATTTCAACCAAGAGGCAAAAATTGTAGATTTCCAATTTAAGCACTCATATGTTTAGTGATACTCAATATGAAAACATCTTCTTTAAAAATGAAAGCACGATTAATATCTCAAGTCTTTTAAAGATGCCAATTGAGAAATTTTTATCTTATGTGTTGCAAGCATTTCTAAGAGACATATCATCATTGAATTATTTTGCTTGCCTATGTATCATCAAGGATCCATGCATAAAACAGAAATTTCCTTTTTATTAAGCTAAGCATAATTTCAGTTTTGACTTAAATCATTTAGAGAATAAACCAAATTAATCTCATATAAGTTTTCAGGGATGATTTACAAAATATATACAGTCATTAATCACAAATAGATAGCAATTTGATCAATTAAAAAAAATTCAGCAATTTTACAGAAGACTGGAAATCAGTGACATGCTCGGTCGACAATTTCTCGACCGAGGTTCACTCGGTCGACAGATTCTCGACCGACAAAGTTTCTGGAATATTTTCAGAACTGTTAATTTATTCCAAGCAAAATAAGATTATGCAAGTTAGAGCTCGATTGTGTTGAGATATGACATTTGTATATCAAGAATCAGTTTAGGTCAAATCTCAACTAGTTAATTTTAAGCTACTAAGTTTTAGGAATCCAAGCTAAATCATCATTCTTTTTCTTATATGGGCATGAAAATGAATAATGTCCAAGACGCATGCAATAATGACAACTAATAGAGTCAACTTCATTTCTCTTTCTAGGAATTGTGTTCCTAAGTACAAACATAATCTTAGTCTTGGATTCTTTAACTCTTTTGGGTTTATTTCTCCTTGGATCATATCCTAATCCTTTTCTTCCATTATAACTAGAGGAAATTTTCAGAATATTTTCAAGCATGTCATTTCCTCTTAACTCATTTACATTTCTTTGTAACTTATCAATATCATCCATCTTCTTGTTTATATCTTTCTTTGCTTGATCTAAATCAGATACTAGAGAGTTTCTTTCTTTGACAACCTCATCATAATCTAAATGTGAACATAGAACAGGTTGTTTCTGAAGATCATTCACTTGAGTTTGCAAGTTTAACTTTTCTAAGGAAAGAAGATTGCAATTAGCTTCTACTGATTTTAACTTAAGATCATAATCTTCATTTTCCTTTTTGAGATTTTCATTTTCGGATACAAGAGCAAGAAGTTTAACATTTAAATCATCATTTACTTTATTTGATTTCTTAAGTTTCTTCTTGCACTCAATATATTTCTCATGAGTATCTTGAAGACTAGCAATTAGATCTTCTTTTGGTAGATCATAAAGACTTACCTCTTCTTCGTCTTCATTTGTTGTAGCAATGAGACATTCTACTTCTTCTTTTCCATCATCACTATCATCACTTGAATCATCCCATGCAGCTTTATATGCTCTTTCTTTCTTTTTGTGAGATGATTTCTTCCCTTTCTTGAGTTTTGGACAATCACCTTTCATGTGTCCCTTTTTGCCACATTCAAAGCACCTGGAAGAAGAAACACTAGAAGTTTTATTAGTTTTAAAACTTTTATATTGCTTACCATTTACAATGAGAGTTTCTTCTTCACTATCATCTTCACTTGTGTCATGAGTGTCCTTAGTTGATGCTTTGAATGCAATGTCCTTCTTTTTGCCTTGTTGACGTTCACGTTCTCTTCTTTCTTCCTCTTCTAAAGTTGCCTCATGAGCTTCTAGATTGCCAATGAGTTTCTCCATTTTCAGTTTAGTGAGATCATTAGCTTCTTCAATGGCTGTCACCTTGGGCTTGTATTTGGGAGGAAGTGATCGAAGTACCTTTGATACATGGTCTTCTTCAAGAACGGTTTTTCCTAAGGCATTTAAACTATTAACAATAGAAGAGAATTTTGCAAACATTTCACTAATGGATTCATTTGGATCCATACGAAAGTGTTCAAACTTCTGTTTAAGCATACTAATCTTAGAATTCTTAACTTGAACTGTACCTTCATAAGTTATGGACAGTCTATGCCAAATGTCATAGGCTGTGTCACAGTTTGATATTCTATTAAATTCTCCTACTGAAATTGAACAATATAAAATGCTTACAGCTTTGGCATTCATTTGAGCCAACTTTACCGTATTTTCATCCCATTCTGCATATTGCTTTTGAGGAAGCTCGTATGGAGTTGACACCATCCTCCATAAGTCCCAACTGATGCCTTGGAAGTAGAACTGCATCCTTCTCTTCCAATATGTGTAGTTTGTTCCATCAAACGCTGGAGGCCTAGCAACAAATGTCCCTTCAAGGTTAAGGTTGTTGAGCACCCCGTCACCCATTCTCCAAGACCTTGTTAGGGTTCCTTGAAGCCTTCTCTGATACCAATTGAAAAACACTAGAGGGGGGGTGAATAGAGTTTTAAAGATATTTTAACAATTATTTAACTCAAGCAACCAACCACAAGAATATTGGACAAGGGGACAAGGATTTAGAGTGGTTCCTACCTTAGCAAATACTAAGGTAGTCAGTCCACTACCCGGTTTCTTACCCAACTGGGATTTGGAAAGAATTTAATTTTATTACCTCGCAAGGACTTTACATAAAATTACAATTCTCTCCCTAAACCCTTCAAGAAGCCTTCACCTTGAAGTAATTGCACCACCTTGAAGCAGCCTTCACCTAGAAGTAATTGCACCAACTTTGAAGCAGCCTTCCTCCTGAAGTAGCTTCCCGTTGCAATAGCCTTCTTGAAGTAGCTTCCCATTGCAATAGCCTTCTTGAAGTAGCTTGAAGTCCACCTTCTCCTCTGAGAAAAACCTTCTCCAATCCGTAGCCTCCAACCCTAGGAGTAGCAAGGAGAATACAAAGAATAAAAAGAACAAGAAGGAAAATAGAAAGTACAACTTATCCTTTGAAGCACAAGGCTTGATTTGCCTATATCAAGCGTATTGATCTCCTAACCAATGAGTGTAGAAGTGTAAGTGCTGTGGAAAGGAGATGCTAGCGTATAGGACACGAAATAGGAGCAATGGGAATGAATAGCCAATGTTGGAATTGCTCTATTTCTCAAAACAGATTGCCAATGAGTATTCAATCTCAAGTGTAGCACAAGTGTAGCTTAGGTGTGTTTAGGTGTCCTAAGGCATGTCCTATTTATAGGAATGACTTACAAGTGCTTAAGGACGTTCTAGACACTTTCTAGGGGGTTCTGAGTGCTTAACTAGCCATTAGGTATAAGTTAGGTGCATTAGCAACGGCTAGTTACTTTATTCTACAGTTGCTGTCAGAGTCCATCTCGGTCGACAATTTCTCGACCGAGATACCTACTCGGTCGAAGTTTTGTCGACCGACATGCTCTCTGGATCAACGTTCATTTCCAACTGCCAACTACTTTGTCATCTGTGTCTAATGGCTACTTGGGTCATTCTCGGTCGAGAAGTTTGTCGACCGAGAGTGTCTCGGTCGAGGAGTTTGTCGACCGAGATTGACCCTGTTTCAATCTTTCAATTTAAGGCACTAAGTGTGTGTATGAGTGTGCATATGTGACACTATTGAAGGGGATGACCTATCTAAGTGTGGTGTTTAGCTAGGGAAGATCTAACGCTTGATTTACATGAAGTCTAAGTACTTGTACATTATATATTTGTACAAGTTTACAATTGATTACATTTCATGACATTTACAATCATTCAAGCATATAGATTCCCTAGAGCTTTGTCATCCACCTTATTCCTGCAACACTCAAGTAGCACGTTAGATCAACAAGAGTGAAATGTTTGTCATCATCGAAACAAAGGGATTTATCATAATGTCCAATTTATCCAACACATCAGTGTCATTTTCCATCATCTGTGACCCATCTGTGTCAACACCCAACTTTTGTGACGCGTCGGTGTCATCGCCCCCTTCTATGATATGTCGGCATCGATGCACTGTTGTGATGTATCGCCGTCGAAACCCTGCTCCCGTGACATAGCGTCGACTCCCTGTTCCAGTGACACGTTGTCTCTTCCCTTCTTTTGTGACACGTTGACTACGCTCACCTTTTTTGACATGTCATTAGCGCTCTTTCCTTGTGACGCGTCGGTGTTAGCGTCTCTTCTTTGTGCCCCGTAATTAGGACTCCTCTTAGATCCATTATTCTCTCCTCTCTCAAGTGTGGATGGGGTAGGGTTGGGCGGGCTTGGCTGGCTGTTGGTGGAGGTGGATGTGGGTTAGACAACGGGGGTTTGACCCCCTGTCATTGGCATTGTCTCATGGTCAGGCGCCTCGTATTTTGCCAGAGCTAAACCTAGGGGACTATTGTTTGTTGTGTATTGTATATATGTATGTGTGTATTATATATATGTATGTATGTATCGGAGTTAGGTAAATATATTCCAAAATCCCCCCTAAAAAATATTAGAGGGGTCAAGATTACATGTAGGCCCAACACCATACACCCAAAACAACATTACAACTCACTCATTTAATCTATACGTAGTCTACGTGTAATGCATTTACATATTTTTACAGCAATATTAGAGGCATTCATAGACTTCCCTTGGTGTCTTCTAGCATTTCTCTCCTCCTAGATATGGTAGCATAGGGCAGCAAACAAAAGATTTTTCTTCACATCTCTTCCGCACCTAGCAAGCATTCTTCTCAGTTCAGCAATGAGTTGAAGATGAAGTCTAAACTCCTTCCATAAATTGTCCCAAACATCCTTTGTGAAATTACATTCCACTACAAGGTGATTGTGGCTTTCTTCCTTATCCTCACATAGCAGGCATACAGTAGATATATCATAATTCCAGCTCTTAATTCTATCAAGAGTAGATAGAATATGGTGCAAAAATTTATATACACACATGCTCCATTTAGGCACATACCTATCCATCCATATTTGTTCTCCCACAATATCCTTCGCTCTCCTATTACGGGCATTTCCCGTAAGCTTATCTTCTTATCTATGAGCTGCCATCCACCAGAATTATTAACAATAAACATGTGCTTAATTTGCGGCCATATTCCCCTCATGACATTGATGGATCCTAAATACCCTTCTCTTGTGTTCGGAATAAAGTCCAATCCTCTAGGATATCTATCTCTCATCCATTTGCCCCATGTAGATGTGCCTTCTTGATATGCAATCAGCCTTCTCAAGGAACCCCATCTAGCAATATCTCTGGGAGTCTTCAAATTCAATCCTCCTTCAACCTTAGGAAAAGCTAGCCTGGAATACTTCATAGGGTGGTGCTCGCTTCCCCATAGAAAATTAGCAATCTTCATTTCAATTCTATCCAGAACAGAGATAGGAATTTCACCTTGTTGTGCCCAAAAAATGAGGAGACCTTCAATAGAAGCTTTGATCAAGGTACTGTGCCCAGCCATAGAAGTTCTTTGTGTAGGCCATCTATTTATCATCTCCTCCACTTTATCAATGTAGTATGTAAAGTCCTTGACTTGAAGGTTGCCACCTGCAAGCGGAAATCCCAAGTATTTGGTTGGGAATATTCCTTTTTCAACCCCCATTGCCTGCGTAAGTCTGGCTTCCACCTGATGGCAATTCTTTGATAAGAAGATGTGTGTTTTATTTCTCTGTTTGCTTCCTGAAGTCCCTCAGTAAGCCTTTTAGATTTTCCAGGTAATGCTGCTTGGCTTCAATGAACACCAGGACATCATCAGCAAAAATTAAATGTGTCATTACCTTTGTGCCATGTACTGTGTAAGGCATTATTTCCTTCTCTTCTTCAGCTCGCTGCATCCTCCTTGTAAAGAATTCCATGACAATCACAAAAAGAAGGGGGGATAGTGGGTCACCCTGGCGCAACCCATTGCTGCCCCTAAAGAGACCAACCGACGTGCCATTCACCAGAACTGAGTAACTGGTAGTCCTGACACATTGTTTCATCCAGCCTATCCATTGCTCATTGAAACACATCTGTTGCAGAATCCACCAAAGTTTATCCCACCGTACACTATCGTAAGCTTTGGAGACGTCAAGCTTTAAGCAAGCCTTCCTACTACCTCTCATAACATTGTAATCTAGGAGAAATTCACCAGCAAGAAGGGCACAGTCACTAATGCTTCTACCTGTAACAAAAGCTCCTTGATTTGTAGAAACCAAAAAAGGGAGAATCATTTTCAGCCGGGAAGCTAGGATTTTTGCAATAATTTTGTATTGTACCGAGCAACAGGCAATGGGCCAGAAAGTAGCAAGAGAAGACGTGACTTTCTTCTTCAGAATAAGAACAAGAAAAGAGTGATTAACCTGTCTCACCATATTCCCTCCTTGAAGAAACCGGTCCACATAAGCAAGCAAGTCACCTTTAATAACATCCCAATTTTTCTTGTAAAAGAAAGCATTAAAGCCATCAGACCCCGACGACTTATTGCTTCCAATGCTCCAAACAGCATCCTTGACCTCCTGTTCATTAGTTTTCCCGGTAAGAATATTATTGTGAGTGCTAGTGAGTTTGAATTTCCAATCAACTTCCTCTTGTCCATCAATATTGTCAGAAAATGCCTTGTTGTACAGAGACTTGTAGAACCGAATCACCTGTTCTTCAAGATCTTCCTATTTGTTAACAACCATCCCATCCGCATTAATGAGTTCAGAAATAATATTACCTGCCTCTCTCCTTCTAACTGCAGAATGATATAGCTTTGTGTTTCTCTCTCCATCATCCATCCACTTCTCCTTGCTTCTCTGCCAGAAAAAAATTTCATCTGCCTTCTTTAGATCTTCAAGCATCATTTTTAATTCCCTTTCTTTCTCTATCAAAATAGGATTTAGTGGATCAGTTAATAGTCTTTCTCGAATGTCTTTGCACTCCTGCTTGGTCTCCTTCAACATCTTTGGAATGTTCACCTTTTCTTCCGCCCATTTTTTGATAGCAACCTTGGTGTTTGACAGATTCTTTGCAAAAACATACTTGGGGTTGCCTATCACCTGGATACTCCAACTTTGCTTTATGACCTCATCGAAACCTTTCTAGTCCGCCTAATAGTTTAGAAATATGGAAGGTCTTCTTTTATGTTTTTTCTCAGTAATCTGGACAACAATAGGAGCATGATCACTAATATCCGAACCTTCAGCCTTCACCTGCACATTAGGAAAAAATTTCAGCCATTCGTCATTCACAAGAGCTCTATCCAGCTTGCTAGCTATTCTGTCACCCGGGTCCCTCTCATTATTCCAGGTAAAAATATCTCCACCAACCATTGGTAGCTCAAAAAGACATGATTTATCAATGGCTCGGTTGAAAGCGTCCACTTCAGCATAAAAATATGTATATATCGGAATCAGGTAAATATATTCCGACAGCCCCCTTAAAATTATAGGGGGTCCAAAAATATGTATGCATGTATGTATGTATGTATATAAAATATATAAATATAAATATATATATATATATATATATATATATATATGTATATGTATATATACACATATGTATATACATATACATATATATATATGTATATATATGTATATATGTATATATATGTATATATGTATATATACATTATCCGAGTTGAGTAACACACTTTAGTTATCTGTGGATTTAGTTTTATAATAGGAAAGCACAAAACTGTAATGATATATTCATATTTATAATATAAAGACAAGCTTTGTAAGCACAATGTCAATTTTGTATTTCTGCAAAAACAACAAAAATGACATTTCTGAAGAAAAAAAATATATTTTTCCCTAAATGTGAATAGGAGTGCAAACTTGAATATAATACTAAAATTGTGACCAAAATCACAGGGTAATTGATATATATATATATATATATATATATATATATATATATATATATATATATATATATATATATATATATACATACATACATACATATATATACATATATATAGATACACACACGCATATATACATACATATATTAGAAAAGAGACTCTATCCATAAGGGATAGGAAATTTCCTATACCTAAACCTTTTATTGCACATTTCCCAAGACTTTTGGTATGATACAACCTTACAGATACAGAATAGACTAGGTAGATAAGTTGTGCTACAAAATTCATTCCAATCAGATATGTGTAGAACCTTCATCTTAAAGTTTAATGATCATACAAATGAATGGTAGATATGACAATCAACCATTGAAATGTTTTTATTTATATTTGATAAAATAAAAATGCAATCATCATTAAATTTTAATAGCATCTAATCTGAACCATATAATTTGCACATGTATAGTTGGATTACATCAAACACCACTTGAACCATGCCAAATAGACTCCAATATCGGGAATTTCATCTACCCATGGGTATAGGCTCTCGATCGTCTTAATATAATATATATACGTAAGTTAAAATACACTCAGGTATATAGATTGTACCCTACACCTTGGTGGATTTTTGCTATCTATACTAATTTTTACCAAATGTGAACTAGTGATCTTCATCGACATAATAAAAATGAGACACATACATAATTTGATGTCATTAATATGACTGCAGGTTAGATGAGTACATGCCACTCATCCAAGGATAACAATATTGATTCACATAACTAATGGACATCATTTTTGTTCTCTTATTTGTATGACCTATAAATGTCCAAGAAAGCGCAAATTTTATACATAAACTATTCAAAAGATGTTGAAGAATATCAATGTTTTATATTACAAGATAAAAAACCAATGGAGTGTACTATAGATTTGTACATTCGAGTGTATTCTAGCTTGGATATATATATATATATATACATACATACATACATATATATAATATGTATATATATACATATTATATACAGAAAAGGGACTCTATCCCTAAGGGATAGGAAATTTCCTATACCTAAAACTTATATTGCACACTTCCCAAGACTTTTTTCATGATAAAATCTTATAGATACAAAATAAACTAGGTAGATAAGTTGTGTTTCAAAAATCATTCCAATCAGATATGTGTAGAACCATCACCTTAAAGTTTAATGATCATACAGATGAATGGAAACTTTGACAATCAGCAACTACCATTGAAATGTTTTATTTTATATTTAATATAGTAAAAATGCAATCTTCAAGAAATTTTAGTATAATTTAATACAAACCATAACTTTTGCATCTGTATAGTTGGATTACATCAAACACCACTTGAACCATGCTAAATAGAATATAGTATAGGTAATTTCCTATACCTTTGGTATAGGCTCTGGATCCACTATTATATATGTATATTTGTATATGTATGTTTGTAAATATATTTAAATGTATATATATATATATATATATATATATATATATATATATATATATATATATATATATATATATTGTGTGTGTATGTATATGCGCACACATATGAGACACTCATTCTTAAGTGTTATTCATCCTACTCTCTACTCTAGGAAAACATTGATTGATGTTAAGATCATTGAAATGACACAAAGGAAAAACAGAAAGAAAGGAGAGACTAATATTATGTCTAGGAATGAGTTTTGCAAGGTAGACACACCAAGCACACTGAGAGAGCCTTTTGGGTGAGAAGGGACCATATCCTTGTGTAGGGAAAGAATATCAGTGCATTAGACCGACCATGGAGAGGGATTTTGACATGCAAGACTGAATATGCGGCTATCACAACATTGTACCATTCATTGTGAATGGATGATATCGTAGATTGAAGGATGAAAATGATTTTAGCTTCAAGGGAGGATGTAGCTCCCAATGCCATACTGGCTCCCATGATAATTTGACCATCTATTCTATTTACAATGAAATCTAGGCCATTGCCTTTATATCGTCTTTGAACACTTCCTCTACAAAATAAAGGATCCCTTAATAATCACCCAATCAGATGTAGTAGTTGGGTGAGCTACATTATAATCATTCAAGGAATGGCTAATATTCATAGTATCATGGAGACTAATAATCAAGAATGCTCTCAATTTAATGAAACTTGGGGCAATCACCACAAAAGTCTAATGTGACAACCTAATTTTCTCTCTATCCTTTAATGTATTAGTTATCTCTCTCCTAGTGGTCCTTGTACTCTATAGGATGCCAATTGCATGGTTTTAGTACTTTGATGATCCAATTTGACCTTATGTTCCAATAGGTGACACTATTTTACGTAATTGACCTAAGTTTCAAACTTTTAATGCATCACCATCTTGCAAATAAATTTTATTCTCATTAATGTGATATTTTTGCACATTATTTCATGCCAAATTGTAAAAGATTAAATTGCATTTCCAGTGGCACACACATCATTTTAACCAGACCCATGTTTCTCAAGTTCAGATCTTAAAGAGGTTGACTTTTTAATGTTGATTTTAACTCATTTTTACCCTTTTTGTCTTGATAGTCTAGGCCCTCCTTAGGGCCCAAGTGGTGCATGGCCCAACAAGGCCACCTATGTTTTCTCCCCTCTCTTATTGATGCAGTCCACATCGTGCCTTTTATCTATATCCACATTTTGCGTCCCCCATCATCCAATGGCTAACAAGGTGGCTTCTACCTTTGTACGTCCTTAGAGAAGGTGGCACTGTGACCACCATCCCCATCCTGATGACCACCACATACACCCTCTACTAGGCACTCTAGATGAAATTTCTTTTTCTTTCTAATTCCTCTCTCTTTTCACTCATTTTTTGCTTTATTTCTAAAACTTAGGGTTCCCATTGTGGCTTCTCTCACCTACATCATCTTTCATGGCACCTCCTGGGAAGAGGGGTGCATGTATTCCTTCTATGGTCATTGTTGGCTCATGTTCTACTTCCTTCACGGTTACAGTAGTGAGACAAGACCGAACGACAACCTCACAAGCCACTACGGGTTCTCTTACTTGTAGCCCTCCGACTGTAGTGAGCGTAAGATGCAACACCACCATAGCCATGCATTAAGGATAGATCACGTGGAAGGTGTCAGAGGCAAGGTCAAAGTCGATCAACATGAAATGGGGCCCCGATAGTACAGGTAGGCTGGTACATGAGGGACCCTTGTGGTCTAGTGAATTAAAGGCGTGGGCACTCTCCAATCCATCAGACCACAAATCAACAACCCCTCTCTTTAAAAAACTGAACTTTTGGCTCCCTAATCCAAAATATAATAAATAATATACTAAATTGATTAGTTTAATGAGACCCAAAACTTGGAACAAGTTTTAGAAAATATCTAGCTTGTTCTCTTATCTCCCTAAAATACACCAACTTCAATCATTTTGAGTATAGTTGATGCATGATTTTGATGAATCATGGACCATTAATGATCATTCACCATCCTAATCATTAAATTAGTAGCTCTTGTGTAGATTTGAACCTATCAAAGGTATCGACCACCCTTATTGTGTAATGTTTAACTCTAATGATGAATGTGACTTTTTTTTAATATTAAAGATGAATGTATCACTTTTTTACTAGTCATTCTGTCAAATTATATCAAAACCTCTCATTACTTGAAATCAATAACTTGGTTCCCTTCATGACAAATTAACTACTCACGAACCCTTTACTCTCTTGTTTGGTTCATATGTCATGATATGCATGTATGCAAGGAGTGGGACCTAGAGAGGATCCACTCCCTACTAAAATTTGAAGAATAAAACATACATTCCAAACACACTCAAAAAAGTATGCTGCAACAGGTGTAAAATTTTCTAATCTTATATAATGGTATGCAAAACAACCAAAGTGTAGTAGTGAAATAAAAGTAATTACTATATTAAATTTATACAAACGTACATAATCATCTCCCATAAAGGGTTTACATGGACATTACAACATAAGGATCTAGTAGAGGGAAATCGAAACCATATCAACTTTATCTCCAAGCGTCAACATCCTTAAGCTAGGTCCATGTCAGCATGCCATGTTCTCCATGTCCTATATCCGATTCAAAATGTTACAATGTATGTCAATGATTTATTATTATTGATTCAAAATGATGATTTGAACCCTTTTGATCATAAAACCCTAATAGATATTTCGATTGGCTAAGGACAACCTTTGTGATATAATGATATATGTGACTTTATTACACCCTTAATTGTCTAATGTGTCGTATATGGCTTGAACTATGCTCTTATGCTCTATAATTGTTATCGATCCTTTTCTCTTTTCCTCATATCAAAAATCAGGAAATCTCTTTTCTCATGATCACTTTCATGTGGATGTCCCACATAATTTATATGATGACCCTTAATGATGTTGATAAATGTCGATAATGACATGTATATTTGAGATGATGACATCAATGTGGGATTATGATGCCTAGACCCTAAGCAGAATCCACCAAACTTTGAATATACTTCTTATGTGTCTGACCTTGCTAATCTTAATTACCTTTAATGATTGGATCTATTAACTTGATGAACCTTTGTCTTGTTTTCTCTATTTTGAGTCTTTGACCTTAAAATGAGCACAATTGACTTGTAATAATCATATTAAATGAAGGGAACTTCAGAATGACATGAAACTTGAACTACACCTTTGTGATGGCCTCTAAATTTTTGAAAGAGTATAAACATGTAACTAAACAATATTTGAACCTAAATTGACCCAAAACCCTTAAATGGAGCTATCTATGGTAAATTATGAGAATCTAATACATGTATGTAACCTTGTTCTTAATCATGTGTGTTTTGCAACTATATGATCAGGGATAAGTTAATTTATGAATCTATGAATTAGGTACAAGCTTCAATAAATATATGATTTTGGTTTTCCTATTTGAACCATGATATGTATGCATTCTTGTCTACTTGCTCAAATATTTCCATGTAGTATCGTAGAATGGTACTCGATGCTTTGCCTCATTTATCTTATTACTTGAACACATAATATAATACTCCGTTTTACAAACCATGGGAACTTGCATGTATTTTCAGGTTAAGGACATAGGGATGGACACCCTACATAAGTTCTAAATATAGGGCAATGACCAATCTTGAACGTGACTCAAAAGTATGAAATGATTGCCACGTTTAAGACATCAGACTTAAATATTTGTACTTGAATTTGAAGAGAGTGCACAATTAAAGACATAATCTATTGTAGTAGTGTGGGGTCAAGAACATGGATAAGGAAAATATCTGTTTAAGAATAGAAAAATCTTAACTTAGCTTAATCGGATCAAAAGGTGAATTTTGGTATTCTAGTTAAGGAATGAATTAATCTATTCAAGCATTAAATCTAAGTTATTAAAAATAAAAAAAGTAATATAATTGTAAATATGATAAAAGATAAGTTCACCAATCATACTTGCTAAACCATGCAAAACCTTCTCTTCGAGATTAAGTATGTTCTTAACATATTTTTGCAAGCATTCATATGTGGTATCTAACACCTTCTTTATCTTGATATTCGGGTAGATTTATATCTATAGGCACCTCTCTATCGAGATAATAACCAATGGAACAAAGGATAAAAGTATGACTTTATGCTATAGCAACTCCTCACTCTTGTGTCTTGTCACCAATCTATACTCTAGATATTACTAGACTTGTAATCTTAAATTTATACACATCAAATGCCACAAGAGGGTAGCTAATCATACAAGAAACACATAAAGTGGGAGTATAGCAACAAAATTGTAAGAACACATATATTAAATACAAGATAGAAATCTTACGTGGTTGAGAGGGCTTGATGGCTACTCTCAACCCAAGTCAAAGATTTTAGCCACTCTAGCACAATATAGCAATAAAATATTTATGAAAGATGCCATAATCTTAGAAGCAAAAATTATGAAATAGAAAGAAGGAAGAGAACACGTTGATACTAGGGTAAAATAAGTTGAAGAGTCGATGTACCTACTTTTTAGCTGATTTGACTATCGAGCAATCAACCTAGAGGGTAGATGGGGAGAACGGTTGACCTAGGAGGTTGATGGCCTTTGTTGCTTCTACTAAATGACTTGAATAAGGGAGGAGGTCAATTTTCCTTGCAAGTCTATGGCACTAGATAGGACGATCGGGCTAGATGGAGGAGATGGTCAATGGAGATGTTGAAGGTCAATCACCCTTACTAGTCAATGGAACTAGGTTGTCAATCAGTTTAGTCTAGATCTTCATCTTTATGAAAATGTTTCTACCAATTAGCTAAATATGACATACCTCAGACTAGAGTCTTGGAGTTCTATTTATAGTGTTTATCCATCCGTTTGGAGACTTTTAGTTGGTCCACATGGAAATGACCCTTGGTATCCCAACCATCATCCTAGGAGTTCAATGGGTTGATGATTGATTTGTTCTCCATCAACACGGAGTCAGGGTACCTGATGAGTTCGATGGGTTGGCAATCTGTCGACCTTCTTGCTTGATGGAGGTTTTAAAGAACATCAACCTTGGTGTCAATTGATGTCTCAAGAACCCAACTTGACAGTTTGGTGATTATTTGCTTGCTGGGATGGAACTTTTGACCTTGGGGTCGATAGGTAGAGTTCAATGCAATAGCTTGATGGTTTTGTGATTGACCTTGGTGGTTGATGGGCTTATGATTCTTTTTATTTTCATGATATACTTACAAGGACATTTATCGATGCTGGAGGCCGATGTATCACTCACCCAGCTTTATGGTTTTGAGCATGAATGCCGACATATTCAGAGATAACTCAGTTAAAATATATTATTTGTTGATTAAATGCAAATTGAAGGATAATATACTTGTAATTTAATTACCCATATGATTTTCTATTGTAAAATATTTATGAATTAGTGACTAAAAGTGATGTTATCAACACCTATAAACTTAGAATTTAGCTTTTCCTCATGCTAACAACATAAAATCATCATGTAAATAGACTGAACATGATTACGATATCGATACTAAGAGAACTTTAATGCCATCCTTTTATCAAAATCTTTATAGATTGTTAAAATGGTCTTAGCCATAAAACACCATCTTTCAAGAGATCCTAGGTATTAAAAATATTAGATAATTTTCTCTTTCTTCAAATTTTTAATGTGGAAAAATCACAACATCCTTTTTGGAAACTTTGCATGAAGTGAAGGTTATGACGGAAATCAACTCTTTCCATCTAGAAAAAGAATACTTGTTCCTCTTACGATATGATGTGTAAATCAAATGTGGAGGAACAATGAGTCAAGGTAGATCTTTTAGATTTGTTGATAAATGTCATTTGTTTGATATCGTTCTCTTAGGGAAATATTACATATTCTTCTAACATGGTCTTAATCTTAGAACATCATCCGGAGATTCGGTCTAAAATGCCAATAAAAAAGATAAGACTCATTTGCAATTCAAGGAGACACTCTCATGAAAGAGAAAGGGCTACCTCATTTTCCATTCTACATCAACAACATAGAAAAATCCAAAAAAAAGTGAGGAATAAAAGCAACCATGCTTTTAGTCAAGGAGATTACCCAAACTATTTATAATTGCACTCATGAATGCAAATATGTCTCTTTTGGTGAAATCTAGGACCAAAGAAAATAGGCACCCTCTTTACCAATACTCATTACATGTATAGCAATCTAGGGCAATGGTACTTAGGATGTGCAATCACTGCTCTAAAACCAACAAGTTTGGAATGTAGAGATCAATTTCCCACTTAACATACTTGTAGTTGAATGACCTAAAGGATGGAAAGGGATATCCAAAAGCCTTTTGGCCTACCCATTCAACCATTCTCTCACCAGATAAACACAAATGAGAGTTAAAGCTATATTGAAAAGAGAGTGTGTGTCTGAGATAGCACATGAGCAATAAAAGGTAAGAACCATATTACACTCCCTCAAACTTACATTACACTATGTCTTCAAAGTGGAAAAAACAAGAAATAAAAATTGAATTTTGGGTGCGATTGTCGTTTAATCTTGGCAAAGATGTTCTTCATTTTCCAATTCAGAGCATAGAAATGTGATTGCATATTTTCCATGTAGGATGTGGTACTCTTCTCCGTGACAATATTTGATAGTAGCATGAACGATGGTGATGGGATACATCAAATAAAGGCTGAAAAATCCACAATCATTACAAAGACACCATTGATGTGGGTTGTGATGACAGATTTGAGGTTTTCTTCTGATCTTAATAGTTCCTTTGCACACGTTTCATCTATGTGTTCAGGTACACTCTCAATTAATGAAGAGAATCGGAGCCCCTTAGAACAAAAGGAATAATTCAAGCTATTGTAAAATATGAATCGACATTCTCTAGTATAAATGACCAACAATTACCAATGATTGTCATGCGGTAGAGGTAGAAATTGAAGTTACAAATGGATATCTCTAACTTGTCAATGAGCAAATCTTTCTCACTAGGGTTAGTTTGATCAAACAAATTGGTTTATAAATGAGGTTCATCCATATAGACATCACCAAGGTAATGGCTCAGAAGAAATTGATATGCAACCAAAAGAATGTGTGATAAATACCCAACTAGATGTAGTGTTTCCTGGAGATCGTCTTTCATGACTAGAAGGTTATTTCAGTGAAATATAACATATTAAACTCCGTCATATTTTTGTCACACCACTAAAATAGTTATATCATCTTTAGAAAGTTCACAACAAGTGCTTATGTCAAAATTTTTGAAACTAGGTTCTACTGATGTTGCAAGCCCATAGATTGGAAACTATTTAGGGTTGTCTAACATAGCAAATATTTCTCCCGCTTCCTCAACTTTTGTGGAGATAGAGGAAGATAACATCGATTGTGAGTCAAGAGGTGAAGGATACACTTCTTCAAATGTTTCTTTGTGCGACTGTGGATCTTTTATAGCTTCCATGTGAAGGACTTGTTGGAAGGGTATCTTGGAAAGACTTGGAATGAGGGGATATAGATCATGGAGATTTCTCAGGAACTCAGTACTTGAAAGAACTAGAGACCATGGATCACCTCCATTGTATAATTCCCTCATAAACCAGAAAAACTAGATGGTCTAACTTTGTAATTGGAAGGCCACACTTAAGGGCCTATCTTACTCTGAGGATAAAAGCACTATCAGTCGTCATAGGATTTTGTTGATGGAACAAAGGTTCTATGTTGTAATTGGTCCAGTTAGGCTAGTAGTAAAGACAATGTTGACGGATGAGATGTTGTAGACGGATGGGAATGTGGGGGATCTTGTAAGCCTATGGACCTTGAAATTTCTGTGTTGAATTTGGCAACAACATCTATTAAATAAAACAGTCTGACATTTTATTAGATCAATCACTACTACAGAAATAGCATTCAGTGTCGCTTTTCTGGGCGTCGGTTATTAAGGAAAACCGACGCCTAACATATAAGGCGTCGGTTGTTTAATAAAACCGACGTCTATATTCGAAGACCAGCCAGACACGGGTACCGCTTTGTATTAAGCGTCGGTTTTTTATAAACAACCGACGCTTAAAGTCGCCCGCGAAATCCATTTTTCGATAAAAAAATAGTGTCATTTTCAGCGTCAGTTATCCCTCTCTAACCGACGCTGAAGGTGGTTCCCGCCAAAAATTTCCATGAAAATATCGTCCAATTGGACGTCGGTTGTTTCAACCAACTGACGCTAAAGATGTTTAGGCGTCGGTTGTTGTAAACAACCGATGCTATTTGAGAACTTATAACCCCCCGCGATCGCCCGACTTTTCCCCTTTCTTCTGTTTCATTGCTACCCTATTGCGGCGATTTTCCCTATTGCGGCGACTTTCCGGCGCTTCTCTACTGCTTCTGCTCTCCGGCGCTTCTCTCCGGCGCCCCATCTCCGGCGTCCTTCTTCTCCGGCGCCCTTCTTCTCCGCCGCCCCTGCTACTGCTGCTGTCCGCTCGTCGCCGCCGGTCGTTGCCCACCGCCCCTGCTCTCCTCTAGTCGTCGCCGCCAGTAGAAGCAGCTACGGTGCTGTCGTCGTCACCTCCGCCCCCGCCGGTAGAAGCAGCTTTACTCGTGCTGTCCTCGTGCAAGGTAACCCACAAACCTTCACCACCTTTTTTGTCCTCTGCCTTGCTTTTCTCTGCCTCCGCCAACCTAGAACTCACGCAGGCAGCGCCTAAGTAGGTGCCAGGGCACGCCTAGGGTCCCAAGCCCAGGTGCCCTGCCTAGATAGGCCTCTGGGCAGATGCTTGGGCGGCGCCAGGGCACGTCTAGGCTGCACGTCTAGTGGATTTTTTGCTAAAAGTTATTTACTGATTGTGTTTATTTAATAATGTACTGATACATATGTGATATACCAATCTGATAGTCCATGATAGAACAAAACATAATGATGTTGACTGCAACTTTGTGTGTCATGCTATTCTTAATTAAGTGTATATTTACTTCATAATTGAATGTTTAAGTAAGTTATAGATATCTTGATGATGAACTGTAATGCACACATGTGACATGTTTGGAATGTAAATGATGAACTGTAATGCACACATGTTTAACTTATTTTATTGTTGAGTATATTGAGAATCCTAATCACCCTTCTTGCTTAATGATGAACTGTAATGCACACATGTGAATGCTTGGAATTTAAATGATGAACTTTTCCCTAAATTGCCAATCATGCTTTTAAAGACATCAATAATCACCCTAATTTGAAGAACTAGGATTTTAGGTATAAGAATGACAACACATTATTTTTTGGCCTAGAAACCCGTCCAAGATTTACTCATTAGGAGTAAATCTTGGATAGTCCCCGGTTTGGGACTGTTCTTGAACACCTAATCTCACTTAGGATGTAAGTGTATAATGTGTATTGAGTTTTCGAGAAAATTTTGGTAGCATTTCCCCGTTTGTTCTCTAAGTACATATGTACTTAGAGAACAGCGGGGAAATGCTGCCGAAATTTTCTTGAAAACCCAATACACATTATACACTTACTAGTGAGATTAGGTGTTCAAGGATGGGATAGGTGGTACACATTTATTATATATAAGAATGACATCACATGTGTTTGTTGGCCTAGAATGTGAACAATCATTGTTTTTTATATTACTTGTACATTGATATAAATTAGAATGAACAATCACTAAATTATATAATGTTTGTATGGAGTCCGGCTTCATTGTAGATATCTATTATTGTGTTTGTTGGCCTAGAAACCCGTCCAAGATTTACTCATTAGGAGTAAATCTTGGATAGTCCCCGGTTTGGGACTGTTCTTGAACACCTAATCTCACTTAGGATGTAAGTGTATAATGTGTATTGAGTTTTCGAGAAAATTTTGGTAGCATTTCCCCGTTTGTTCTCTAAGTACATATGTACTTAGAGAACAGCGGGGAAATGCTGCCGAAATTTTCTTGAAAACCCAATACACATTATACACTTACTAGTGAGATTAGGTGTTCAAGGATGGGATAGGTGGTACACATTTATTATATATAAGAATGACATCACATGTGTTTGTTGGCCTAGAATGTGAACAATCATTGTTTTTTATATTACTTGTACATTGAAGGATTGCTAATTGATAAAAGATCACAATTTTAGAGACATGTATGTTTATACAAATGCTAAATGTTTTCCTTATTCTAGTTGATACAAATACTAAATGTTTTCCTTTTTAATGAAATTTTCAGATGGCTCACCATGATGAGAATGATGTCCATGATGAGCATGAAGTCCATGATGAGCATGCTGTCCATGACGAGCATGGCGAGGATACCAACGTAAGTTCTAAAAACATATCCCGTATTTCTATAAAATTCATTATCTTCTAGTTATGTCATATATCCTGTATTTCTATATTGGCTTAATTCAGTGTGTTTATTTTTGTCAAATTTTAGGTTGACGATGCACAGCTACCCACTGAAGCAATTGAGCAACTTGATGCGCAGCAACAAAAACTTAACAAGAAAAGGGGTATCACTCTGTTGAAAAAGTTACTTGCGCTGAGTGGCAGTGGATCCAAATTGGTTGTGGAGTTTGATAATGGAGGGAATGCAATTGGAGTGAACCGCAATAATTTTATAAACTATCTTGGGGTTGTCACTCGAAGCCATTGTGGTGTTAAGTATGATAATTGGCATAAAGTTCCTCAGGCGAAGAAAGACTTGATATGGAAAGATTTATGCGTGAGTTATTATTATTTGCAATTCTATTTTGTAGATTACAAATTCTATTATTTGCAATTATATTTTTGGTACTAGTTAATAACATTTCTATTTTACAGAATCTGTTTGCATTGGATGAGATGTTGCATCGTAAAAGTGTGATGCAACGCGCTGGAAAGATGCTTAGGAATTACAGGACAAATCTGAACAGAGAATACATAAGACAGGGTGATAAGAAGAAGAAGTCAGCCCTTGAACAATGGAACTTCTTGGACAAAGAAGATTGGGACAATTTTGTTGCTTCAAGAAAATCTGAAGAATTCAAGGTATTAGGCGTCACTCCCATTTTAATTAATATACATTGTATTCACCTATTCAAGATTAACATTTAGTGCTACTAACCTAATTATAAATGTGCATACTAACTAGGCCCTCAGTGACGCACAAAAAGCAAGGCGTGCACTGAATGTACATGACCATACTATGGGTCCAAAAGGCTATGCAAGCATTCGCCAAAGACTACAGGCGGAGTCTGCGGCTACTTAGGAGTCTGCGACTACTCAGGAGTCTGCGGCCACACCCTTCCCTCACCATGATATCTGGATAGCTGGCAGGAAAAACAAGAAGGGTGAAATAAAGAAGCCCGAAACTGCTGAGGCGGCTGCAAAAATGGTAAAATACAACTCTTAGAGCAATCATTTGAATATTGATTATTTGTGGTGTTAACTTACCAATTTTTGTTTATGGTGATTAGCGGGAGCTGCACGAGCAGAGGAAACAAGGCGCGTTCATCCCTCAGGGCACAAGGGATGAATTGACAGTTGCTCTGGGTAACCCAGAGCATCCTGGACGTGTTAGAGGTGCCGGCGCTGGTGTGGGCATCAAAGCATTCTTTGGGCCATCCCAGCGCAAACCCAGAGTGGGACTTTCTCAAGAAGAGGTAACATATTCTATTTTTATAATGCTACTGCAAAAGGAAATTCATTAATAAAAAGCTAATATTTGTTTTATCCATGTATAGGAGAATAAGAGAGTCGAGGATATAGTTGCTAAGAAGCTCAACGATGTGGTTGCTGAGAAGGTCAAGGAAGAATTGTTGCGGTGGCAGGCATCTCAGGCTTCCAATCAGCCTATGCCGACCCACTCTTCTCCTGGTGCACAGACTGCAAGTAATCCTGGAGACCCATCGCCTAACATGTCTGCTGTAAGTATTGTTTATGACATTGTAGCTAGTCTTTTCAAGATGATATGTTTTCAAGATGATATGTATATATGTATAACATTCTTTATGTAAATTTGTAGGGATTGAAGCCATGCCGCTTAAGAATGGAAAACTATGTTGTTGCAGAGGCGCAAGCTTACCAGTCCCTTCCTGGGGCAACGTTTCATGGGACTCCAATGCCGCAGGGCTACATTCGTGTGAGCCCGATACATGTATTACCCGATTGGAGGGAAGTTGAGTTGCCATATGCCCACCCAGATATTGATACACTTGGTGAGGCAGAAAGCGGGGTCATATTGTGGCCCAAAGCAGATGTCCTCTACACGACTGAAATTGTAAGATAAATTTACATTGATTTAGACTGTTAATGTGTATATATGATGTCAACTGATCTGAAATTATATATACAGGTTAAAAAGAAGACACCAGGAGCACCTAGGCCTCCACCTCCAATTCCCGCATTACCAACTTGGGTTCCAACTGACCTACAATACCCGTTAGGTCCTGCTTGTAGGGGAATGGCATGTTGGCTACAGGCACATAATATACTTTGCCCTATAATTGTTTCTTTAGATGCAGATTATGCAGGTCAATCATACGATAGCTCTTTATTTATACAAGATATTATTGAGCTGTTTATGTATGATTGGTTGAATACATCAATGATAGAGACATGGATAAGGTGAGATCTTGTTTATACATCCATATACCTTGTGTAAGATCCGGTGATCTAGTTTCTTATATATTAATGCATACGTCTATATGTTTTGCAGCTACTTAATCGAAGATCATTGCAAACAATTTGCATATGATCCTGTGGGATTTTTGATTCCATCATTGATTAGTATGGTAGCTAAAGACCCTGATAGTGTTCAACAATACTGTATAGATGCTTTTACAATTTTTGGTCATCAAATGAAGACGATAATAATAGCTCCATTCAATGTCAAGTAAGTTTGCTTTATTTATAATTTGGACTTAAGAAAATTCCATTATTATTTTGCATTTTGAGTTATTAATTGTTAACTTTTTACCTCTAGTGGTAGACATTGGGAGTTACTAGTTATTGTCCCCGGGACGTTCACTGTTTATTATCTAGATCCCGCAGGAAGTACATTAAACACTAAAATTGGACACGTAATGAGAATGGCATTATTCTGGTGAGAAATATTTCATTTTTTATATCCGTTAACATCTTTTATTACATTACTATTTACTTATGCAACTTAGTGTGTTATATTAACATGTAGGGGTTTAGATGCATTCAAAAATGCTGGAGGAAAGGTCCCAAGGAAAAAGAACCAGCCATTGTCTTGGGAGAACGTAAAAGTAAGTTCCCGACTCCCCGACTCCAATGTATATATTATTGATGTGAATTGTGCTTAGTTGTATTATTTTGTATGTTTCAATTTATAGTGCGCTACACAAGACAATGGTTGGGCATGCGCATACTATGTGATGCGATTTATGCAGATGATTATCAAACATGCCGCATTGGACATCGATACCATACATGAGGTATTATATATAGTCTCATTAGTTAGTATGAAATATATCAATCTTATTTTTATATTATTACTTATATATATACATCATTCTCTTTGCAGGTGTTTAAAACTGACCACACTATAGGCAAACGCTTAAAAAATGTACATGCTCCATATACGAGGGAAGCATTAAATGAAGTAAGAGAAGAATGGGCAATAGCTGTACAAACAGTGGCAACTGTAAGAAATAATTGGGATGTTGATAGTGATGATGAATGATATTTTGTAAATGAATGTTTCTGAATGTTAAAACATGTATTTGAATGATTCTATATGTGTGAACGTGACAATTGAATTGATGTATGAATGTATCTACTTGTGTGAATCTTTTTATGTTAATTTTGCAGGTTTGTGGCCTGTTTGTAGGCTGATATCAATGGATGTCGTAAACCTGCAGTTCAGAAAACTGAACTGCAGGTTCTCATCCTGCTGACCAGCCACAGCAGGCCTGCAAACAGATTTATAAAAAAAAAAATAGATATAGGTGTCGGTTATTTACCGATAACCGTCAGCACAGACTTACAGCGTCGGTTTTTTGTTGAACACTGACGCCAAAAGTGTTCGCACTACAGGAAATGGGAGTCATCTAGGACACTTTTCTGCGTCGGTTGTTTAGTATATAACCGACGCAGAAAGCGTCCTAGATGACGCTGTTTTCTGTGGCGCGAACCCTTTTGGCGTCGGTGTTTTATAATAAACCGACGCCTTTATGTTAAATAGGCGTCGGTTTTTTAACCGACGCTGAAGTGTCCAACCTTTTAGCGGCGCCCACATAGGCGTCGTTCAGAAACCGACGCCAAAGGGGGTTAAACAACCGACACTAAAAGGCACTTCTGTAGTAGTGAATCTCATATAATAGACAATAACCCTTGTAGTGGAAAGGCATAAGAATCAGCCTATTCACCCTCTAGTTTGTCTTGTCAACAAGATTTCAATGATTGGTGCAGTGAAATGATTCTTGAAAAGGCATTAGAAAGATATGGTGTGGAGTTATAGAAATGCCACTCCTTGTCATTGGGCATCAAATCTTTTAGAATAGTTGATGCTAATTATATGAACAAACACTAGTTAATTCTAATTGGGTAATGAAAAATTTGTAAAAACAAGTCTCGAGTAAGAGACTGAGTGTTGTAGATTACTTATTTGTCATTTAACTTGTCATCCAAGATATCTTGGAAGACAAAGACATCTTGAACTTGCAACCCTGTTGGGAATTCCTCATCTAGATCCTTCATTTCATTTGGAAGTTGAGGTGTATTGGTAATGCATGATATCAAACAATAGGGTTAGGAAGTTGATGATTGACATTACATACATGGTAGGCGTATCACCATCATATTCATCATAGAAAAAATACCCATAATCTTCTGGACTATTGGCATCATATTTGAGTGCCAAATCTTCTTTTTTATGCCCAATGGTTTGGCTACTTTATAAATGTTGAGTGGACTAAGAAGAGAGTGTATCAGGCTTTCTTGTTCATTAAGGACCCTTTGATGGTATAGCAATGGGCTTTCTATCTCAGATTTATCTTCAGGATTGATTTCAAAGGGAAGTAATTCCTTGTCGATGAAACTTGGAGGAATATTGTTTGATGATGTGCATGAATATCTTCTGATGGACTGACATGAGGTGTCTTTATGGAAGGACAGATCCATAAATTTATGTTTGATGTAGGGTCTACATGAGCATTGGTTTCGGGTGGAGTTGTTTCAGTGGAAGAAACATTATTCTTATCATTACATCGAAGTCTCAAGTACCAAAGAGATAGATGGTTGCCAGACCCTAGATGAACTTTGAGAAGAAAGGTGAACTTCCTTACTTTCTTCGCTGGTATTTTTTGGCACAAAAGAAGTTTCTAACGAAGACAAGGTCAATGAAGATGGGCCTACTTCATCATGATGGCATTGTAGCCTCAATAAATGTCTCTACTTTCTCTACTGGTACTGGTCATCTTTTGTGTTCCAATATTGGTACAACTTCCACTATAAGGTTAGTAAAACTCGTAATTGTTTGGTATGACTAGCTAGAGAATCAATCTTTCATTCTAATGATGTCACACCTCCAAACCAAGGTTCAACTAGGCACCCCATGACACAACAAGCAGGAAGGTGTTGCAGCTTGTTTATGGCATCCGTGAGTTTAGCCACCTATGCAGAAAAACCTTGCACATTTTTTGTTAATTTAGTAATATCACTAGTGTTGTTGGTGGTACCTCTTAAAGGCAATAAAAAACAAGACCAAATACCCTACAAAGAGTATTGTGTTGATTTTCATCAAAAAATGTCATGGTAAAAATGGCAGAGGCGTGGCTCGATACGTGGGTCATCTTGTTCATGAGGACATTGTTGATCTTGTAGTGGACTGAGCATAATGGAGTGAAATTCTTGGATGGAATAGGGGATGTGTAAAGACCAAGTCTCTACTATTAAACATGATAAACAAAATCATCAATTGTGTAGCAGTAGAAATTTAAATCTTGACTTTATTCAAAATGTATAAAGAGTACATTACAAATTTTTCCCAAAAAGGGGTACATCTTTATACAAGGATCTAGGTAGAGGAAGACTTAGACTAATACAACATTGTCTCCAAACAAAACAACCTAAAACATAAAAACAACTATGATCATGCAATCTATATGCTCTTCTTCTTGTCCTATCCTTAGCCTTAGGTTCACCAAGCTTCCATGCACACTCTGATCCTAACCTGGATGGTTGGGGTCATCCAGCAAGAGAGAGATAAAAGGTATGTGTTAATAAAAGGATAAAGGCAATCATAAAGTTAAGCATTTCATAACAAAAGGTTCCACAAAGGAATTTCAAGGAGAGTGAGGCCTTTGAGTAAATAAGATTATAGAAAACTTCCACATTTCAATATCAAGAAATATCACAATTGCATGAATATAAATTATGACTCAACATCCTCTCAATGTAGGGTGAGGCACCTACCGGACCTCACCAATGGCAGGGGGACTAAAACCCTAGTGCCCAAAAAGTGGTAGGGGTACTAAAACCCCAGTGCCTAATATATAAAATGGTAGGGGGACTAAAACCCCAGTGCCCGACAGGGGGACTAAAACCCCAGTGCCCTGTGGGTGGTTTGTACTCATGTACACTACATTGTCAATTGGCCAATAACTATATCATGCATAAACATTCACTTGGAAGTAGAGTGAAAAGTATAACAAGAATGCAACATAGCATTGGGAATAAAACCCAAAAATTAATTAAATAGGCCATCATAGGCCACAACAATATCCAAGAACTCCAAGAAGTAAAAGGGCCAATAAGCCACAACATTATACAATGTTCCCAAACATTTCAAAAGGATGAGCCAACATTGGCAATAGCAAGATTAAGCATTTCCAAGTAAATGAGGCAACATATGTAGTAGCAAGATTCACATAATTCAAATAGATGAGCCACAATGGCATTAGAAGCATAAAATAAGTAAAGAGCCAATAAATGCAATTAGAGGGATAATCAGGCTAGCACCATAGTGATTGTGGGGTTGGAAAAGTCCCAACTGAAGGATAGGTAGTTTTCACAATAAACATTCACATTCATCTTTGATAGGATTCACATATATAAATAGTGTCCACATACCTGTTTTATTTAATTACCATAACATTCCCCAAGTTGATTGCATCCATTCCATTTTTCCTAGTTACATTATTACACATGTATTAATATATATAAAGACATAAAGTTTAGGAAAAACCCTAATTTTACAAAACCATGATTTAGGGTTTAAAGCTTACCCCAACATATTGGTCATATTCTCCTGATTAATAAAATATATTTTATTTTACAAATTGGAGTTAAAATGAATTAATTATGTATTTTAGAACATTTTTTATACTTAAAAGGCATTCAAGGAAAACTTCAAAAAAGGAAACCAAAACATGACTCAAAAACAAAAAAATCGAATTCTACGTGATTTTATCTTTCCAACGAGTATTTTTTTTTATTTTTCCGACAACCGAGCGATTTACTATGAATTAAACAAGATTGACTAGTTTATTGCTAACTGGGTGAAAAATCAAGTTTGAAATTGACGGATCTGCCCTCGGCTAAAGAACAAGAGAGGAAGTGCGCGCAGGGGCAAAATGAAAATTTTTCCATCATCTTCTTCCCCAGGCCGCGCCCAGCCTTGCGGCGGGGTGCAAACTTGACCCTTTGGGCATTTTTGCGTTTCTCCACCAAATTCGACGTTCAGGTACTCGAAACGAAGAGGATCGAGAGAGGAACTCACCAAACCAAACGATTTCGACGATGGTTCCTCCTAGCTCCATGGAGGGGGGATGCAATTCCATCTGTAAAAGCTCCACGTCGCCGACTTCCCTCGCGTCCTTGGATGAAATTAGTGGCTTGGGCAGGTTTCTAAGGTTCCGACGAAGGTGTGTAGGTAGTCATTTATAGGTGCGGATCGCTGTGGCGCCGAAACGACCTTGGAGATGAGAATCCTTGGTCGGGCGAGTATGGCATTTCGCCTACAGCACATGGGAGGTGATGAGGTTAGGCTCGTTCGACTCGGAAGGTCTCCACGAATACGTAGGAGAAGAAATCTCCAGAAAAGATGAAGGGACGAGGGAGAAAGGAGGAAACGTAGCGAGCGGCGGTTGCTTGCTTCGGCTACAGATAAACTGGAGGTGGAAGATGATGCGACAACCCTTGGATGCAATCTGCCTCTCATCGGAATCGTTGGATCTTCAGTCCACGATGGTCCTGGGGCGCGTGACAGCCATTTAGAACAGAACTTAGGCTTAAATGTGCATGTTACATTGACATATTAATGCAATAATGTCCCACTTTAATTGAAAACTTGTTAAATGCATTTGGAAGGTCAAATGAACTCCAAATGACCTCAAATTTTAACCATAGGTTTCTAAAGACGTCTAGATTCATGATATATATTTAGATTTTCATTTCACCCAACCTTTGGCCTCCAAAAAATTATTTTGATTATTAAAGCATATATTAATATAATGCTTGGGCAAATAATTATGTGTTGCTTTTATAAGCAACCCTTGGTTCCCAAATTCGAGATTTGGAGTCCAAGAGTCCTCCACTCACTAATAGCATGCATTTGCAAGTTTTATTAGCCCATATGAAGAGTGAGGTATGTAGCTGGGTTATTATTCACCATTTTAATTTACACTATATTAAAAGCTTATTAAATAGTTTTGAGGGGTCAAACCAACTCCAAAAGCCACCAAATTTTAACCACATGCTCATATTAAAGTCTAGAACAACACTATGCAATTATATTCTCGTTTTACTCATAATATGGCCCTTAATAAATACATTTCTCATTAATGTGTATTTTAACACATTAAAAGGTGTGAATTATTATGAAATAACTATATTAATGCAATTAGTGAGTCAAATTCGAGGTGATAGATATATATGAGTATTAAGAGCAAAATATCAACCTTTAAATATGTTTTCACACATTTATCATCAAATTGGAGGAGAGAGAGAATTTAGGTTAATTACACTCTTAATTAATTACATTACATATTATTATTAATATATTTATCCAAAAAGCTCCAAATTAATATTATCTACTTATCTCCATCCTTAATGACCAAATTACATTATTAACCCTCACTTATCTCCTTAATTGGGTTATTTGTGCAAACACCCCTCCATTATCATAAATGAGGGAAAAAGGTGATTTAAACATTGAATTGGGCTCAAATTGCACAAGGGGTCCAAAAAGAATATAAAACAAGGGAAATTTATGAAAATGGTCCAAATGGACTAGAAAGCAAAGAAAAATTTAAAAGTGGGTAAATTGCAGGGTAGACCCTGAATTTCAGTATGTTACAGGATGCATTGTGTTTGCACACTAGTAGTGGTTGTAAACATAAAAGAGGATGATTGAAGTGGAGTTACTTTGAATTGCTTAACTTTGTCTTGTGATTCCTCCATATGTATTTATTTCCTTGTGGGTATAGTCAGGGTGGCAGGTTTCTTTGCAAAAGGATGATGCAATGGAAGTGGAGATGATGGCATTACTGAGGCACTTCTGCCAATTCATCCTCCTACTTTTTGCAGAATCTTCTACAATGTGAGGAAGTGGTTTCTACATGATGATTGGGACGATGGGATTTGGGTGTTTTATAGTGGATGAGATGAGGCATGTTCACCCTGATGTTGAAGTATATTCCCATTGTTGTGCGATCAACTGGTAGATTTCACTTTCTGTGAAGAGAAACTTTTGCGGGTCATAGCCAACAAGCTCTAGGAGAGGAATAAGAACATTGGACCTCACGAAGTGATAGTGGCTCTTCTCATTATGCTTCACAAGAATCCATATGTTGGTCAAGTATTTCACATCAGTGTTACACTTCTCTTGTTAATTGTAAATCTATTGAGCTCATCTAGATGCCCAAATGCTCAAAATATCACGTGGTTTAAATAACTCATGCAATAGTCTCTTGGCGGCATTGTTGCTATTATAATCAACCCATTGATCAACAACCTACCAATATTGACAGGCTTCCACTCCATGATGTAGAAAAGGATATATATCTCTTCGTGAGTGATACTTACTATCTCTAATTTGGAAAAAAGTATGTTGTATATTATCTTGTTCATGATACTCCATTATCCAGAACGGTCATTGGTATCTTTGGAATTGCTTGACCTATTATTGAACATGTTGTTCAATGTTGCCTAGAATTTGTTGACCCTAAAGCATGAGTCCTCCATGTCTAACAGACCAAAACTTGATGCCCCTTCTTCTATATCACTGGAAAAAGAGATCATGTTCAACATTTTCTTAAATAAGATTTTATCATTGTTGAAAACGAGTACTTGAATTTTCCCATGTCTATAAAATTTCTTTCTATCATATGGTTCCTAAGAG
Source organism: Alisma plantago-aquatica (assembly GCA_963693085.1). Taxonomy (NCBI): domain Eukaryota; kingdom Viridiplantae; phylum Streptophyta; class Magnoliopsida; order Alismatales; family Alismataceae; genus Alisma; species Alisma plantago-aquatica. The sequence continues at coordinate 570,801,598 of OY856415.1, read as the reverse complement.
TTCCTTGATATAGGCCATAAACTCTCATATCTCCTCGTTATAAGTGTTGGCTAAATTGGACATAATTATAATCCCTTTATTTTGATGATGAAAAACATTTCTTTCTTGTGTTTTAAACTTTCTATTTGAGTGTTTCTGGGACAACCATATAAGGTGGTCGATAGCAAAGACTTGGAAGATCAATTTGCTAAAATTCCTTTATTTTCATGATTGTAATCAAATGTAAAACTTGTACAAATATATAATGTACAAGTACTTAGATATCATGTAAATCAAGCATTTAGATCTTTCATATCCACACACAACACTTAGATAGGTCATCTCCTAAGTTACCATCACAATTGCACATTGATACACACACTCAGTAAATGAATACCTTGAATCAGGGATATTCTCAGTCGACAAAAATTCGAGAGACACTCTCAGTCGATAAAATTCTCGACTGAGAATAGGCCCTCCTAGCCATTAGACTGAGTTAGAAAAAGTAGTTGGGAGTTGAGTTGAACATTGCAATACACTTACTCCAGACTTACCCTCGGTCGACAAATTCCTCAACCGAGAGACTATCGGTCGACAAACTTCTCGAGCAAGAATAGTTCTATCTGCACTTTTTAGAACTAATCAACTAGCCATTACAAATGCAATTAGTGGATAACTAATGACTAGTTGAGCACTAAGAACACCCTAGAAGGTGTCTAGAATGTCCCCAAGCATTAGCAAACCATTCCTATAAATAGGACAGCCATAGGACCCTCAAGATACAACTTGCATACACAATTAAACTTGAGATTCAATCCTTGTGAGAAAACTAGTTGAGCTACACTTGCAATCTATTTTCTTTAAACTCTACATTAGTGTCCTATAGGCTGATATCTCCTATCCACTATACATCCATGTCCATCCACTTTGGTTAGGAGATCAAATGCTTGATATAGGATCAAAGCGTTGTACTCAATTGGTAACATTGTTTCTTTCTTCCAATGTTGTTCCTTTTATTGTATTTTGTTCTCCTTTGCTACTCCTAGGTTGGAGGCTACAGAAAAGAGGTTGTTGGAGCTTCTTCAGGTGGTGAAGGTATCCTGGTGGACTTTGGACTACTTTTAGAAGGTCTCAACGGGAAGCTACTTCAAGGAGGAAGGCTACTTCAAGGGGGAGCTTGAAGTTACTTCAAGTGAAGGCTGCTTCAAGGTTGGTGAGATGACTTCGGGGTGAAGGTTGTCCAAAGGGTGGTGAAGGTGTTTGTAATTTTATGTAACATCCTTGCGAGGTAATAAAATTCAAATACTTTCAAAATCCCATTTGGGAACAACCAGGTAGTGGACTGACTCCCTTAGTTTTTGCTAAGGGTGGAACCACTCTAAACGCCATGTCTCCTTCTCCAAATTTCAATTGTGGTTTCTTGGTTGAATTATTTTAAAATTTATTATAAAACCATATTCACCCCCCTGTAGTGTTTTCAATAAGATGATTGTCTTTTAAGTCATAGATTTTCTAAGTTTGAACTGGTCATCAAGTCTTGTACTCTCTCCCATATTCCTAAATACTTACCAGTTTTATGTGCAAAGTGTGTTTCTTTATAATTTTTTCTTAGTCATTGCTTTGTAATCAGCTTGATGCTCCTGGTCCTAAGGAGATAGCATGCCATGCTTATGGTATGGTTCAGAGTGCTCACTATGAGCTACTAAGGCTTCTTTTTCAACAACATCAATGGTTTTGTTCCTTTTGCTGGTCTCTACAATGGAGGACTTTGGGCAAGTCCTCTTCATGCTGCTAATTTTTGCCAGTTAGGTTCCTTGCAGATGCTACAGATGTGGAAGTAGTAGCCTTCTCTTCAGTGCAAGCCATGATTCTATAAAACATGGTCATGGTGTGTTAGAAACATGGAAGTAGTATATCTCTTGAAGTTTTGTCTATCTTCATAATTGTTGAGATGATGGACCTCTTTGGCCACATGGCAATAGTCTTGTATCACTGAGGAAGTTGATAGACCATCGAGCTCAATAGAAAATATTGGTCGATAATTTAGGTTAAAGGAAATCGAACTCATAGGTCAATGGGTACCTAAAGAGCATAATTAATGACTATTGAGCTAGAGGTCGATCGTGATAAAAAAAGAAGCTATCGAGTAGAAGTGAAAATTAGGGTTATCTAGATAGCATTTTTATGGCTTAAGAGTATAACTATTGACATAGTGCAATTCCTGGTCCCACTACTCAATGATCTAGTAGAGTTTCAAGAATGATGACTGGCCCCACATATCTCAACAAGCCTTAAGTAAGTTTTTTGTCCTCACTCATGTGAAAGCCAAGATAAACTTTCTGACTGGCCACCCATCATAGTACTACTCTGGTTGAGCACACTTAGCCATAGAGTTCTTTAGTGATGGGCTCCATGAAAAGGAGGTGCACCTTAGTAATGTGGATAGTCCAATCATTCCTTTTGAGATCATTTTATCCAAGGCCTAATGGCCTGGGATGTTAGTGTAAGGACCCTGACCTCTGTTTAGGGCTTATCCTATTTGCTTTGCCTAACCTTGGTGCGTAGTTGCTTGCTAATCACCTTTAGTGGTGATTAGGGTTTGTTTGTGCTTTGTTGAGAGTTGGAGGTGCTACTTGCAATAAACCCAAGTCTAGGGTTGTTGAGCAAGTTTGTCACCTTGAGAAGTGTTCCTCTCTCTCCTTGCTTCCTCTAGTGTTGAGAGGAAAGGTTGGGCTCATTGCTTGAGCTACTTTGGGCTTGGATGATCTTGTTGGGCCTTGAGATGCCTTGCTTGAACCTTGTCCTTGCCTTGTTGACCTTGTGTCGTGCAGGAGTGCCTTGTATCGGCCATAGGTGTGTCACCCAGGGAGTGATGTCGGGCATGGAGATGGGGTGTGTCGTCCATGGACCCCTTTGACCCTTTTGACCTCATTTTTGTCACCACTAGTGGACACTTGGCGCTTGATGCTTGCATGTGGCAATGGCCTTGGACATGTGTTTAAGGCAAGTTAGAGAGGTGGCATTGCCAATGGACAAGTGTCCCTAGGTGGGCGACACCTTGCCTTGTCTTACCTTGGTTTCTCCTCCATCCTCCCCTATATATGTGTTCCCTTTATCTTGCTAAGAATCCCTTTAGTTCCTTAGTTTCCCCTCTCCCTTTGGTTGCACGACACCTCTTCCTTTGCAAGCTTGGTGGCCGATCCTTATCTTGGAAGTCTTCTTCTTCTTCCTCTTGAGGTGGCTGAAGGTGTAGCTTGGAGCTAGGAGCTTGGAGCTTGCTTAAGGCGGGTTACATAACTCCTAACCCTAATCATATTACCTTCTTCTATGTTCTTGTATGTTTGCTTATGCTCATAATCGTCCATGTATGTTCTAAGATGAGTTTCTTGCTTAGTTGTACCCTTGTTGGCCGAACTATGTTTTAGGGTTTCCTTGTTGAGAAACACTCCTTTCCCACCTTGGTCTAGAGAAGTGAGCTTGAGATTTAGTAATACGAGCAATACCCCTCTCTCGTTTAAGTTGAGAGGTGAGCTTGTGTTCTAGTCGCTTGAGCAACACCCTCCTCTCACCATGGATTTGAAAGGTGAGCTTTTAATAGATGTAGAACTATGTTTAGTTTGATCCTTGTGGTTTCCTAAGTTGTGATAAGAGGTTGTGCAAAACCCCTCTCTCTTGGTTGTTGAGAGGTGAGCCGATCTTCTTGATCAATTAGGGTTTGGTACCCTTGTGCTTGAGGTTGAGGACGATCTTGTTGGGCTGTATCATGCATGATATGGCTTGGAGATGGTGTTGCCCGATACCCTCTCTTGATCTAGAGTCTTGGGTTGAGATGATGAGGTTGAGTTGGGCGATACACCTTGGTCCTTGCCTTGTGTGTTTGCCGATAGGATGAGGTTAGCTTGGTTGGATGATAGGCTTTCCTTTGCTACCCGTTTGAGTTGTACCTTGGTTGTTGTGCCTTGATTTGTTTGGTTGTTGGCTGATACCTTTGTGTGTTGGGCGTTATGCCTTGTTGAGTGCCCTGCACGATACACCTAGCTTGGGTAGTGGCTTGGTGCCCGTAACACCTTGAATGTTATGGAGCTATGTAAGCTAGTCTTGTGTTAGGCGCCATGGTTTGGTGAGGATTCCCGACACATGGATGCCTGACACATGGATGCCCGACATCCATGGATGCATGATACATATAGTTTCACGACATGCCTTGAGGTGGTATCCCAACACCCTTGCTGTGATGGGCCGATATGTTGTTTGGGTGGAAAGTTGCCCTGCCCGTCACACTTCTTGTGAGGGTAGTGGGTTCTTCTAGTGAGGGTCCTGTTCCACCCGAAATCCCATCTGATAGTTCTTTATCATGTGATCACATTTTTGTTGTTAAGAGTTATGGTTTATGGTTCGTGAACCTTTGACATGTTTGATAGTAGTAAGGTGCTTGATATGGTAGACACACTTATGTAAACATGACATATCTGAACTCTAAAGCCATGATATTACATGTGTTTATGATCATCTTGAAATCATATATATATAATGATAAGTTTGGAAGTATATGAGTTTCTTCACATGATGATGTGACCCATGTCTATGGTCACAGGTTGAGGCATGAATGATAAAGCATGCAATCATTAATGTTTCCCTATATTGACAATATAATCATTCTGTTAATCCGTGATGTTTTTAGTTATTTCTATGATTGTGTATACTAACCATGCAGGTGTTTTCATGCGGATGCATAGCCAGTTAAAGGGCTAATGAGGTATATATGTTTGAATAGCACTGCATTGATGGTCATTCTTGATGATGAGATAACATGCATCACTAGTCTTATGTGTTTTGGTCTGAGGACTTGGGTTTGGATTAAGTGCCTAGTTGAGGTGTTATCATCTGATGATGAGATCTGGGATTATTATCCCCAGTGATGAGAATGCCTTTTGAGGCAATGTTTTCTTGTGATGAGGGATGGAGATCCCGGGATATTGTGATGATGGTAACAATAATGTAGCTTAATGTTATATATGTGATACCACTTGTTTGCCTCAACAATCCACTTAAAATATACTAACTAATCACAATGGAACATATCATGTAGTTTTACCTGCCCATAGATCCATCATCGTCAGTAGCTGGTGATGGTGAAATGGGTTCTCCTGCGGGTTAACCCGGAGCGCATATTGTTGAATATGTGAGGTTTCTCCTAGCCTAAAATAGAGAGGATTTGAGTGCAGTTGCGGTTGCAGACTCGGGATAGATAGAGCATGGTGAACAGGACCATGGCTCAGTGTGATAGGGCATGAATGCATTTGTGGCCCAGGGAGCACAGTGAACTGGCCCGTGACTCAGATATACTAGCACCGAGACATGTACCAAGGCGGGCTAGAGAAAGGGTAGCCTGTGGGAGCTGACCCTGTGGCTGAGGCCACTTAAGCATGAGACTGCGGTCCTGCTTTGGCTCTCATGCACTGACCACAAGGTGTGAGGTCATGGAGTCCGACTCTTCCGTTGACCTTGTATGGCACCGACTCTGGGTTTCGCAGTCGTCGGTTGGATTTGAGTGGTGCGGCTCACTTCCTCAGGGCATAATAACATGTAATCCAGCCGAATAGTATTTATTGCTTAAGGCAAAACACATAACATTGATTGAGGCCTTGCTTTTGTAGTTGATCTTGTTATACTTTGCAGTTACTTGTACGTTCCTTATGTTATGTGGTAAGATCTTATAAATCTTATCTTTTCAATCATGTTCCATAAAGAAATACTTGGTTATATGCCTCCCGCACATCTTGGTAAGCTCATAACAACTTTGCTCTATAGATTGTTCTTATTGTACCTTTTATCAGTCATCTGCTGTTGTTGCTTAACCTTTATGATGTTTTATGGTTTCGGCGGGAGTTATGTTTCTCACTGGGACAGTGTGTCTCACCTCGTTGGTTTACAACCTTTTTAGGTGTTTGCGCTAGACGTGGTGGTGGTCAGAGGGTTGCAGCCGAGCAGCAAGAAGAGAAGCAGTAGAAGGCAAGAGACGGATATGTTGCTGTTTTGGTTGTTTTGTAGTAGAGTCTTAGAGTCATCCCTGTACTCTCAGGTCCTTTGGGGCGTTTAGACGTTGTTTCACGATGTATAGCTGATGAAGTTTTGTTTATCCTGCTGGGCGGATGTGGCCTGTTATGTACGTATAAATAGGTGATGAACTCATGTGGTGACAAGACAGCTGATCTTCTAAGTTGTGAACACGTATCAAGAATTGTAAATGTTTATATAACCTGTTTTCTTGCAGCTGAGGATCTGAATGTAATAGTTTCTTAGTTTATCTGCTTTTTGAAATCGGTTTTAATTACCTCGTGTTTTTGGTAATTTAGTGGTTTATGGTGTTTTCCTCACGTTTTCGCGTGGCACCTCGTTGTTTGTGTGATAGCGAGATGTGTCGCCACAGTTACAATATCCCCTAATTAGACTCTAGACGTCCTCATTAAGGCTCAACTATATGGCCTCATAATATTTCTCAAGTTTAGTGTAGACATAAGATGGACATGTACACTCAGCTCCTTACCACGGTTACTAGAGAAAAGGATAGATGCATCACCATGGATAGCCATTTCCAACATGCATGCACTGCACGTCTCAAAGACTAGCATGCCACAGACCCATGTGGGCCTCACCTACTAGAGGGGAAGTGGCTTAGATACCATTTGTGATGCTAGGGCCCACTACCCAAGGATCTAGTAGAGTTTCAACAATGATGACTAGCCTAAAATACCACAAAAAGCCTTAACTGCACAATTTGACCTCACTCATGTGTAAGCCAGGATAAACTTCCTAACTGGTCACCCATCCTAGTTCTAATTTGGCTGAGCACGCTTAACAATAGAGTTCTTTAGTGATGGGCTCCATGAAAAGGAGGTGCACCTTGGTGATATGGGTAGTCCAATCATTCCTTTTAAGATCATTTTATCTGAGGCCTCAAAGCCTAGGATGTTAGACGTACATTTTCAAACAGGGGTAAGTATATTGTCCTTGAAAGATTTTAAGGGCATCGACAGTTAAAGCTATCGATCTCTTAGGCAATAATTCTTTCATATTGATCATTCTTTCAACTAAAAGATCTTGATCCATCTTGTCAGTTGATTGCTCAGAGAAAATGTGGTAGCACTCTGTGGTAATGAAGAGCAGGTAAGAAAACATTATGGTGATGTATCCCTTTTTATAGAAGTGGCTACAACTATTAATGGGTGAGTGAATGAATATCTAGACATGTTCTCATCTATTTGTAGGTCTACGACCTCAATCAATGGCTAAGAGAAAAGGTGCTCTATCAAGAGATCAATATAATATGTCAATAGATGAATAAAAATGAAGGTTTATAGATGGACTAAAATTTAGGTTGATACATTCTTGTGAAAGAATTATCAATTGATTATCATGTTTTGAAAACAAATGACCAAAATTTAGGTTGATACAGTTTATTTTAAGAGATCGATAGATAGGTCAATCGAGTTCAAGATTGAATTTCTCTAAGTATAAAAATAGATCTTGGGTTGTCTCCTAAGAAACACTTATTTAGAGTCATTTAGCTTGACTACTCATTGTCCTACTTAATCCAGTATTATTCTTATAGTTTTCTGGATTATGCTTCATGCATGAAGGAATTTGACCACTTGGATTCTTGATGGAGGTGGCTATAGTGGCTAGTTGTTGGTCCATTATCCTATTGTGTTGTCTTAGATGAATAATTTGTGTGTTCATCATTTTAATTTGTGTTTGCATGCTAGACATAATGTCATTGTTACTTAGGATGACCAATTCGACCAGTTAGGAAACTAAGTTGGTTTATGGATTTCTACTATTTCTGGAATAAGCTATCTCTCAGCGTACCATTTAAACTTCATTGTGGATTAACTATTCATTTATGGGATGTGTTGTTGAGATGAAACCTTGGGGGGTTCCCTATTCCTTTGACCTGATTTCTCACCATGTTATGAGGTGGTTGACTAAGTTGATGAGCATTTTTAGTAGTAGTGATGTTACCATAAGGAAACCAGGACGATCTGGACTTTTAAAACTCATGAAAACAACATACTGTATCAGTCCCATGAGAAATCTCCTATTTTGTGGGTGTATATACAATTATCGATCTCATTACCAGGCTCCCCACAAGTTACATCGTGCATAATAGTTTTTTTGTGATGTCTTAACCTTAAGTTTTCTCCATTCATATTTAGGATATCAAGGGACATCTTATCAAGCTTGGTGCTGAGAGATTAAAACATTTTTTGTCTGACGTAGTGTTGACAAGAAAAGTGTTTCCTACAGATTCCCTATCATAGTCCAGTCTAACTTGCAAGGATGACATATTGTTGATGATTTCCTTAGAACAGTTGGTGCTATGTCCCACGAAATTGTTGCATGTTGCAGCATTGAGAGATGTTCTCTTAGTGTAGGTGAGTCCATTATTGTCATTTGTGACGAGGAATATGTCCTCATAGTTATGATGGGGACACTCACATTGATATTCTAAATACCTTTCCCATGCTTCATGTAGAATTTCCCCAGTCTTCTTTCTAAATTTGGTTATTTTGTTTCAATAGAGGATGGTTTTCTCTATTAGAAAGAATTTTTTAATAGATAAAAATGCCTATCCTTGAATACCCCTGTGTGCTACAGATCAGTTCCATTAGAGGGCTTTATCCCTTGGAGAAATGCAAAAGGCCTTCAATAAATAATTTCTTGAGGTACTCTACTGATGTTTAGGGTGTCACTAATGTTCTGAAAGGCATCCAAGTTATGGTAAGGATTCTCCTTAGTGGAGTTTCCTTTGAAGGTGCACTATTTCAAAATGGCTACAATGGTGGGTTTCAATTCAAAGATCCCAACTGGGATTTTAGTGATGACCACTAGATTCCTTGGTTTGTTTTCCGTAGCAATTGCTAATGACCTGAGAGATGGTTCAATAATGGGTGAGTTACTTCCAAATTATGGAATGTCCCCTGCTAGGATGATGATTGGAATGTTGGCCATAAAATCAAATGTGAATGTCCTAGAAGAATCATATGAATTTAAGACTTGGCACATAATAGGTCAAGCAACTTTCCAAGATATGTAGGATAAAAGAGATATGGTGTGTAAATCATCTTATTTCTAAGTTTAAGAACAGTTGCGTAAGTATAAGCAGACTTTTAGATTCTTAATTTTTTTTGTTGCCTTGTCTCTGGAAATGGCACTAAAAGTTGATCAGTCTTGAAGGTGGCACAAAGTACAAAAAATTGTCTAGTCTAAAATATCAGATTTTTATATTTATATGCACATTAAAGAGAGTCCTCAACTAAATACATAGTCTTTTGTAGTAGTCCGGGGTCAAACACATGGATAAGGAAAAAAGTGGATTTATAATAGGAAAATCTAAACTTAGCTTGATCGAATCAAAAGATGAATTTTGGTACTCCATTTAAGGAATGCCTTAAACTATTCAAGAAGTAAATATAAGGTTACAAAAACTAAAATAAGTAAAATAATTTAAATATTATAATAGATAACTTGGACTAGGTTTCACCAATCAGACTTGCCAGAACATGCAAAATTTTCTCTTCCAGATTAAGTATGCTCTTGAAAAAATTTTGCAGGCATTCATATGGTATCTAACACCTTCCTTCTCTTGACATCAGAGTACATTTATATCTAAAGGTACCTCTCACTTGAGATGATAACCAATAGAACAAAAGAATAAAAGTATGACCTTATGCTATAGTGACTCTTCGCTCTTGTGTCTAGTCACTAATCTATACTATAGATCTTACTGGACTTTCCCTCTCTAATTTATCTAGATCAAGCATCACAAGAGTGTATCTAATCATACAAGCAACACATTACAGTAGGAGTATAATAACAAAATTGAAAGAAAATATACATTAAATAGAAGTTGGAAAGATTACATAGTTGGGAGGGCCTGATGGCTACTCCCAACCGAAGTGAAAGAGTTTAGCCACTCAGGGTGCAAGATAGAAATAAAGTAATATTTAAACAATCCTTATTCTTAGAATTTAAATTATGAAATAGAATGGAGGAAGATAATAAGTTGATACAAAGGTGGACCAAGTTGAAGATTCAAGCTACCCACATTTCATTTAATCTGACTGTTGATCGATTGACCTGGAGGGTCGACAGCTAGAATGATCGACCTAGGAGGTCAATGGCCTTCACTGTATCTGTTGAATGACTTGAATAAAGGAGGATGTCAATCACCTGTGCCATTTTATGAGACTAGATAGGTTTATCGGGCCTAATAGAGGAGATGGCCGATGGAGACATTGAAGGTCGGTCGCCCTCACAAGTTGATGGAACTAGGTGGTCGATCAATCTAGTCTTAATCTTTGTGTTTGTGATAGATTTTTTGCCAATTCGCCAAAGATGAGATGCCTCCGACTGGTGTCTTGGGATCCTATTTATAGTGTTTGACCAACCCCTTTGTCTACCTATGATTGGTCCATGCGGAAACAACCCTTGAACTCCCAGCCATCTACCTAGGAGGCCGATGGGATGATGCTACCTTTGTTCTTCATTGACCTGGAGTTAGGGTACTTCATGAGGTTGATGGTTTGGTGATCTATCAAGCTTCTTATTCCATGCCTTCTTTGAAGATCATCGACCTTGGGGTCATTGGCTGTCTCGAGAACCCCACCAAATGGTTTTGTGGTCAATTTCTTGCTAGGGTGGGACTGTCAACCTTGGGGGCAATAGGCAGAGTTGAATGCAGTAGCTCAATGGTTTGGCAATCGACCTAGGAGGTCAATGGACTTGTGATTCCTTTTCTTTCTTGATATACTTTCCAGGGAAATTAATCGACCTTGGAGGTCAATGGATTACTCATTGATCTTAGTGGTTTTGAGCAAGAATTATTGCATATTTAGAGATAACTCACTCAAAATAGAGTATTTGTTGATTAAGTGCAAATCAAAGGATATTATACTTGTAATTCACTTATTTTGAAGATTTTCTATTGTCAAAGAATTATGAAATAGTCACTACAACTGATGTTTCAGGTGGACAATGTCAATAAACATGGTTAGCATAATGGGTTTGAGCATTAAGCACCCTCATGGACCACTTTCGATGGGCAGTTGGTCAAAGGCCTTATGATACATGATTTTGTTGGCATAGTGAAGTAAAATCGTTAAAAGATGGGTTTTACTGCTTTTATAAGTACTTAGAATTCTTTTTCTCTTGCTTGTTTACTTTTGAAAACTTTTTAAACATGTGAAATCTTATATATATATATATATATATATACATATATATATATATATTTGTGTGTGTGTGTGTGTGTCTTTCTTCCATGTAATCAACACCTTATGTGTTGACCGACTTGTTTCTTATGTTTTAGGTTCTGAGATAGCTTGGAATCAGTTTCTTGTGAGCAAGTGTTCCAGATGTACTTCTTGTACAATCCAAACTAGTGTACATGATCATACTTGTATAGTGTACTTTTCATTATGTAATCATAAATAATGTTTTTAACAATACTTGGTTAATGTTGATCATTGTTGTTGCATTCTTCTAGTTATTTGTTTGTGTATGTTAACAGTTTCACACTTCTGCATGTTGTCTTTGGTATTCATTTGGTTAATGTGATTGGTATTATGGCTCAGTGATAGATGGTATCATAGAATTAACAACAACTACACCAAACATTGCTCACATTAAACACAAATTGACTCAACCTTACATCTCAAACATTGAAGCTTTATAGGTTATCCTTTGAAGATTAAGTTGAATTAGCCTCTAGGGTAGAAACTAGATGTTCTACTACTAGGTGTGGACTTGTGTAAATATTGAAACCTTTCTTTTCTCATCATAATATCATGTATAATGGGTTATAGGTCCAGGAGGGTGAGGAAGGGGTTATTGTCTCCCTAGACATGTTCGCGGAATGCGCTTAGGCACACAAGTTTGCATCATGTTTTAGCTAGTTTTCCAGGTTTTATGGTACTAGACTTCCTAATGAGTGTGGTAACTCTTTTTTGTTTTGATTTTATACAAAATTTCATGGTGGTCTCCTGCCGCATATTTCAATATTGGAGAGACTAATTTTAAGTATTAGTATATATGTACATTTGAAATTGTTACCACACATAAAAAGGCAGTGACTATCCACGTAACCTAAAAGAAAGTGGGTCTAGATGAGAGTGATTATATGATATTTATAGTTTTTAATTTTATCTAGAGCCATGATAAAGGTTAGGCTAATAGGTAGCCTAGATGATCTAAACTTGATGTTGATGTTGATGATACGTGTTTGCTTTAAGATGGCCTAAGATTGTTTTTGGAGGATTTAGGTACATGTCTGGATGACACAAGATGAGTTTTGACCATGAAACCCTAGCTAGGTGTAGCACCATATATGGTACATGTGTCTGTTTTGAGATGCTACACATAGCTAATAGTTTGGTTTGTTTGATTTATCACAATCTTCTATATGTTGAGTTATGGATCATAAGATATGGTTTGGGACCAAGATAGGCCTTGGTATCTTTACAAAGAAGGAATAGTAGCATAGGACATACTATAAGGATGAACTCATAATGTGACTAAACCAAACATGGGAAAAGGAACCTACAAAATTATGTGAAATGTTGATATATGTGAATGACAGAATACACGATGATGATTGTCTTGATTGACTACTTATAAGAATTTATGTTGAGCCTTCTAGTTTCTTTGATATGTTGAACCCTAGATTTCCCACAAAAATATATAACCCTAGAGAAATGGGCATTTGACAATGATGTTTTCCATCTAGGTGAGGGAGATGTCCAAAAACCCTAAGATGATGTATATGATGTGTGATCTCCATGACACGACTCATACCCTGGTTAGTGGTTCCATGTAGAAGAATCCAATGGTTTCCCTCATTTTGAAAGTTGGGTAGATGTTTGGTATGGCTATATGTATGCAGTTAGTGTGTCTTTCCTCGACATAGATAGGTCTTAGCTTGAGTGGCCCGAGCCTTAAAAGGCCTTTTTAAATACAAGTGAGTTAACTTCAAAAAATTGATGGTGATAATAATGGTGTTTCTCAATTAATTCATGATACATGAAAGAATCCATTTTGATTCGAAAATTGATATATGTATGTTAAGTCATTCTCTATTAAGCTTGGCCCAATATGAAACAACACCACACACAAAATATATAGATTTGGAAAATATGAGATTCACATGGTGATGCCTTAGGAATCTTAGTTTGAATAAACGTGATGTATACATGCTTAATTTCATATCTACCTGATGAGTAATAAACACAATTAGTTATTATTAACATAATTGAAGGAGGAACTAAACCATGCATGAAAACTAGTTTAATCAAGAAATATAAGTGCAATGGTCACCTTAATTAAAAGGAATAGTAATGAGCATGATGAAATGCATATTGATAACCCACCTCGAGTGGTATATGTATATCATCTAAAAACCCAACCATAGTAGGGATAAGTGATTTAAACCCAAAACCTAAAGAATGTCATGTAATGATGAAATGCTAAGTAAATGCTCAAAATCAATGAATCGTGATGGGTACAACCCTTGATGATAATAAACTAAGTGTTCATCCTATGGTGGTAGATGACTTGAAACCTAGGGTTAGTTACCAAATCATGATGGACTTTTTCCTTGACCTTTGAGTTCGATCTTGGACAAATATTTAGGATGAAACTCTTTTAGGAGGGAAGGATGTGACATACTGACTTTTTCTCTCTCATCTAATGTGATTTATATCTCTCTCCTAATGACCCTTGTACTCCATTAGATTCCAACTTCATGGTTTGAGTACTTTGATGATCCAATTTGACCTTATGTTTTGATGTGTGACACTATTTTTCATAATTGACCTATGTTTCAAGCTTTTAGTGCATCACCATCTTACAACCAATTTTGACCCACATCAATATGATAATCTTCACATCTAATGTGTACCATATTGTATAGGACTCAATAATGTTTTCAACTACATGGCTCAAATATCATCTCAATTGGACCTATGTAGCTCAAGTTATGATATTGGGAAGATGATATTTTGAATCTTGGTTTTAACTTATTTTTACACTCTTCTTATCTTGATGGACCGAACCCTCCTTTGGCCCATGTGACGTGTGGCTCATCAGCGACACTCATGTTTTCTACCCCTCTCTTGTTGAGGTAATCCTCATTGGCCCTTAGATTCATATCCAAGGATAGCCCTCCCTTCATCCAACGGTTGACAAAGTGCCATCTACAACTGTACGTCGCCAGCTGAGGTGGCACATAGGCCACCTACCACACCCAAATGACCACCCTATACACCCTCTTCTGAACACCCTAGATCAATTTAAATACCCCCATCTGCTTTATTTGTCCTTCCTCTATCTTTTCACCCATTTTTCCCTTTTTTACACCCTAGGGTTCCCATGGTTGCGTCCCCCACCTATAGAAACTCCCATGGCACTGGCATGGGTAGGGGTGTGGATCTCCCTTATGTGGCTATTTTTGGCCCTGGTTCTTCAACCTTTATAGTTGTATCAGTGAGCCAAGTCTAGAAAGTGACCCCGCAAGCCACACCAGTCCTCTTACTCACATCCAACAGAGCTTTGGTGGACACATAATGAAGCATCGTTATAATCATGTTGTGTGCATTTCATGCGCAAGGTGCGAGAGGCTTGGTCAAGGCAGGTCAATGCAGACCAGGGGCCCTGACTACGCGCGTGAGCCACCCCATGAGGGACCTCCATGGTCTAGGGCATGGGAGGCATAGGTGCACTTTAATCCATCATATCACAGTTTGACACCCCCTCTCTTCATGGAATGATTAAGTGTAATGCCTGCACCCCCACCCTTGTTCTTCTCTATAGTTTTCAATACAAATGTTGTAAAAAAATTTCTAGCTCCATAATCTAAAATATATGAAATACAATATCCAATTGAAGATCTCGACGAGACCTACAAACTAGACTATGTTTCAGACTAATTCCCACATCTCTTTCCATGTTTCCCTAAAAGATGTAAACTTTAATCATTTTGGGTATAGTTGGTGCACAATTATGATGAATTTTAGACTTTTAATGATCAACCATTCACCCTATTAATCAGGAAAATTGTAATGGTTGTTTACCTTTAAACCTAAGGAAGTTAATAACAACCCTTCTTGTTCAATGGTTAACTCCAATGCATTAATGTGACTTGTTTTTGGATATTCATGATGAACTTAGCACCTTTTTTCTAATTATGATTCCAAATGACATCAAGGCCTCTAATAATTTGAAATCAATAACTTTTTTCCCTCCATGAAGCATTTACAGCCCATGAACCCTCTATTCTCTTATTTGGTTCATATGTAATGATATGTATGTATATGCCCCATATATGCCTATGCTTGATTATACTTGATTGAAAATGATGATTTGACCCCTTTTATGCATAAAACCCTACTAGATCTTTCAAATTGGTAAATTCATCAAGTCTTGTGTCCTAAATGGCTATGGTCATCCCCTTTTGCAATACAACAATATATGTGACTCTATTTCTCCCTTGATTGCCTAATGTGTCCTATATGTCTTGAATTGTGATCATATGATCTAGGATCATTATGGGTCCTTTCATTTTTTCCTCAATTCCAAAATTTGGAAATATGTTTCCTTATAATCACTTTGATGTGGATGTCCCACATAATTCATATGTTTACCCCTTATGATGTTAAACAATAGTGATAATGCATGTCGAGATGCTGATTACCAATCTTGGATTATGATTCCCAGACCCTAAGGGGCATCCACCAGACTTAATATGTACTTTTTATGTCACTAAACACCTACAATTATTGTATTACATTACTTGATGAACCGTTGTCTTGCTTTCTCTATTGTGAGTCTTATGATCTTAAAATGTGCATAATTGACATAAATCTTATAATAATCATATAAAATGGATGGAACCTCAGAATGATATGAAACTTGTACCACGTCTTCATGATGGAATGAAAAATCAATAAAAGAGCATCAAACATTTAATTAACTAACTTAGAACTTGAATTGACCTTGAACCCATAAATGGAGATATCTAGGGTTAATGATGAGAATCTAAGACATGTATGTAACCTTATTCTTAATCGGGTTTGTCTTGTGGCTAGATGATCAAGGATATGTTAAGTTATTAACATGTGAATCAAGTAAGGGATTTAATAATTATATGATTTTGGATTTCATGCTTGAACCTTGATATATATGTATGCTTGTCGACTTGCTCAAATATTGCCATGTAGTATTGTAGTAACATACTTGATGATTTGTCTCTTTAATTTTATACCTTGAACACATATTATAGAACTCTATTATACAAACTTTGTGCACCGATATTTATTTTTGGGTTAGAGACACAAAGTCGTGCACAATACTTGAGTTGTCATACAAGGGTAGACCATATTGATAAACAGGGTTAGTAGAATGGCTTTGAGCCTTAAGCACCTTAACAGACCCCTTCAGATAGAAAGGTGGTCAAAAGTCTTTAGATACAGAATATTATTGGTATAATACATTAAAAAATCAAAATATCGGTTTTCTATTTGCTAAGTACTTAACATTATTTCACTTGTTTGTTTACTGCTGCAAATTTTTTCAAAGTTACAAAAATCTTAGATATGTGTAAATTTCTAACATGTACTCAACACCATGATTGTTGACCCATGTGTTTCTCATATATTTTGGGTTTAAAGATAGCTTGGGAGTAGTTGTCTTGTGAGAAGGTGTTTAGGTTGTACTTTTTGTAAGATTCTACCTAGTTTACATAATCATACTTGTATAATGAACTCTTGAATATGTAATTAGAATCATGTAATAAACAATATTATTTAATAATACTTGTTCGTTGTTGAGAATTGTTGGTACATGCCTCTAATTATGTATTCATGTATGCTAAGAAGTTCACACTTTTTCTTGTTGTCTTTGGTATTCATTTGTTTCATTGAATTGGTATTTCATCTTTGTGACAACTAAACGTCCAGAGTTAGCTTTTTCATTGTGAATTTTACACAAGTGCCAAATGGATACAACCAGAGTTGTGTGTTGAATATTTGCCACATTTCTCTAAATTATATTACAAATCCAAGATCCTTTATCTTCTATGAAGAAGTTTGTTTCCAGCTCCAATGTAGACCAAATTTCCTTGCTAAGTTTGCAATCACGAAGAGAATGTAGAATGGTTTTTGATGCTTTATTACATCATGGACATAGGGGTGAGACATTAATGTGTTTACACAATTTTTTTACATTGGTAAGGATGTTCTTGTGAAAAAGCGTCCATAGAAAACCTTGTATCTTCATAGGGAAGTGAGACCTCACAATAGAACCCCAATCCCCAACAATTTGTACTTTTTATGTTCTAATCCACCTATATGTTGATCTAAAAGTCATCTCACCACTAGTTTCCAATGGCCAAATCTGTATTTCAATCCAACATTAGGATCAAGGAATGGGGTATTACTATGATATTCCTAGTGTACGTAGGGCGATATGTGTGGATAAAATCCCTTTCCCTATCTCCATTGTCTAATTTCATATATTACACATTTATCTCACTAAGATCTACATGTGAAGAGGTTGAAGAGTTAAGATGAGTAATTCTACAACCTATGAGACACCAGTCTCCATATGGTACTTCCACATGTATTTTGAATAATTTTCCCATTAGAATTGGTGATGTAATACAAAGGCTTTTTAATAAATCCCCATGATGGATATCAAGGTCCTGAGGGTCTATATTTCTCTTTCATTATGTGCACCCATAGAAGAGATGATTGAGTGAGACATGTTGAGACATTTTTCAACATCAATGCTATATATTAGTCACATGCCTCTTTCACACCTAGGCCCACTATGTCCTGTGAGGAAGTGATATTTTTCCATCCTACTTGGGACATCTTCTTTTGCTCCCTGCCTTGGGAAAAAATAAAAGTCTTGAGTATTTGTTGATCTCAACAGAAAGAAAAGGGAAGAGCTGAACTGTTAGCATAGTATAGGTTGGGATGGATAGGAGAGTAGCCTTTTCTTAGGTGATCCAACCCACCAAAGCTAGGTGTTTTACCACTCAAATATTCGTCATGTTCTTTATTGACTCTGTAATTTAAGAATGTGTTGATTTATTTATTTATTTTTGACACCTAAATAACCATCAAAGTCCTCAATATGTGTAAATCTTAGTTTCCTACTAATAGATCTTTATTTTGGTGTGGAGACATGGGTTGAGAAATAGCAAATATATTTGGAGTTGTAGACTACTTGCCTAGACACATGAGTGAAATGCCTTAGGATTTTTTTGATTCAAGAAGCTTGCTGAATTAAGGTTTCATGCATAAGCAAGATATCATTAGTAATGAGAAATGTGTTAGTGGGGTTCTCCCTCTTATCAGAATTATGGGTTTCCACTCACCTAGACTAGTAGCATGGTGAATGGATTGGTTGAACCTCTCTAAGCATAACACAAAGACATATGGACTAAAGGAATCACCTTGTCTCACACCTTGCACTATTTTGAAGGTTGTCATGGCTGCTCGTTACCATAGAATAGATGATTGTGACGTCCCCGGATTTTGATTTCTCCAAACCCTATTGGGAATGAGATGTCAGAATCCGAAAACATCATCCAATCATATCAGAAAGTGATGCAGAAGCATAATACGCATACATGAACATACAACCATAACATTCTCAACATTCAACATGTAAATTTATACAATATGAATTATTACAACATGATTTACAGTTACATATTGAATGAAATTCTACAAGTCTGGACATGTATGCTAATAGGATCTTAGACAATAGGTACAACCTGAACAACTGCTCACTTCCCGTCTTTTATCCCACGCTATCTCTGAACCTAAAACATACGTGAAACAACGAATCAACACACAAGGTGTTGTGTACGTGGGTAGAAAGATACATACTAATATGTTTGCATAATTGAAATAACTTGAGAAAGAAAGAGTAAAAGAAAACATTATTTAAAGCGATGATCAGGTAAACATTCCTTTTATTGCTTTCACTTTGATGCGGTTGTACTACTCATACTTGCACTTGACTTACATCTAGTGTGGGAAATATAGTATCATCATACATCTAACATGGGCCAAGGAATCATACATCCATGTTAGGCAACATACATCCACACCAAGCTATGTGCTCTAGTAGCTACAACCCATCATACTCATTTATGTTCTATTAGATTTGGCGAAGTATAACTCATACTAGTTCAACCAAGCAATCATATCCAAATACGAGCATTCAAGATATCACATATCATTTGCAACCAGAAAACTAGTCTTATACTTAATAAATCCCACGTACTTGAGTTCAGAGATTCATAAATATCTTTGATCATCTAGAAGTCTGGTCATCACCTGATTAAGACAAGACCACATACTATCATCAGATTCTAATCATCTTAACCCTAGTCGTGTTCATTAGGGTTTATATTATCTCATTAGGATATTCCAACGTTTACTTGCATTATTGTCTTATATTTATCTTACTAGTGTCATTTTCCAGATTATGATTCATTATCTGAATATCAGGTTCCATATTCTATTTTTGTGCACATATTAACCCTAGGTTACATCATTAACCTAGATTAGGGTTTTATAACATGCATTATGATTCATCTTCATATAACATGGATTCTCTTCATCATTATGATCTCATAATTACAACTAAAGTTCCATATACTAATATGACCTTACTCTGTGAATTTCATCATTTATTGAGCAGGTATGCATTTACTGTATTTTATTAGGGTTATTAGCCCTAATTAGCCATATTAATCAAATTACAGAATTTTGTGCATCAACATGACGATATCTGACATCATATGCATTCTATACATAGTTGTGGACTTACTGATATTTTTCCATGATTTTATATCATCAATTGATATTTATTTTCCATTAAACAAGCATTTCACAACTTATATGATATAACTGGGATTAGTACATAAAAAGACAGATATTATGCTTCCACTGCATTCTATGCATTTTTCTGAGAATTTCGGTATATTGTACTTATTTTTCTGAGCATCGAGCTAATTTCTACGAATTATTGAAGATATGTTCATTTACTGAAATTATTGCCTGATCGGGCCAATCAAAATTGGCCACGTGTCTAGGTGGCGCGGCTCCTTTGCTTCACTGGGGTCCGGCCGGTTTAAGGGTATTAAACCCAGTTCAATTTGGGTTGATGTGTTTGGTTGGTCCCGGTTCAGGCTCTTCTTTCTTCTTCTTCCTTCGCAATCTCGTCCTCACGCAAACCATCCGCGTGAACCTGCAACTGAGTCGCCGTCGACCTAGTACTCTAGCGCATCACCTCCCTTCCCGATCTGGGCATGAGTCCACGGGCAAGCTGCCGCCACCGCCACTCTGCTCGCCTTCGCCTGGCTGACATCTCTCCTGCTCGGCGTGCTCCCACCCGGTCGCCGTGAAGATCATCTTCAGTAGGCTCCATCTTGGACTCCAGAGTGGTGGCTGGGGTCCTGTCTGAGGGACCTATGGTCGGTTTATGCGGGAGGAACTCTGTGGCTCTACTGTTGTCATCGTGAGGCCTGGATCTGACCAAAGATCGATGGAGCAGAGGCTGCAGATGTTGCGATCTGTGATGGACATAGGAGCTACGGCTGATCACAGGAGGGGTCTGCGACCTACCTACATTGCGTTGTAGGAGTCAGACTCCTTGGAATCTCTGCCACACCACCGCCGGCCCTCCAATATAGATAGGTCAGGGAGATTAATAATAGTTCCTCCTCGTCGTTAGGGCTGACTACTGCAGATAGCAATGGAGAAAGGAGGAGGAGGAGAAGGGGTCGAACAGCCTGTAGAAACCACTCATGCTGAAAATGAGGGGGGGGGTCGTTTGAGAACTTCTAAGCTACCGCAGCCATCTAACTACCTATTTGATGTGGATTTCTACGTGATCAGCGGATCGAGATGGGGATCTAAGACTGCGTCTTCTCCCCCGCGTAGCCCGGAGGTTGAAGACATGATCTGGATTGTCGTATCCCATCTGATGGCTGCAAAACTTCCACGCCACTCACCTGTATCTTCCCAAGCTAGTGGTCGTGTGGTGGGTTAAAAAAAATTGGTATCCTTGGTCACGTTATAGTCAAACAGGGAAAAGAAAAATTATTCAATTTTTCATATATGAAAGCATCTGTATTTCTCAAACAGTTAGTAGGAATTCCATGGAATTTAAACCATAGGTTCTTCATGACCTAAATCCTCACATTATCAAGTCTGAACCCAAAATCCCAATAGTTCACCATCTAAATTGACTCTCAAATAGCCTCGTAAATATTTGTATAGACCTCAAATCAAGTCACTTGATCCTCAACTCTTGACCAAACAAGTCCAAAAATACCTTTTATGATCCTAACATACCTCAAATTTCATCAACTTGGTACTTGAGTTCATTGAGACTGTGAAATGGGTCCCTTGTACTTATAAGCACCAAAATCAATTGATACATAAATATATTCATCATAATTGAACTCAATTCGTGTCCTAGCCATCAATTGTATCTTTTTTCACACTCTCTAAGTGAAAAGAGTCAATAATTGAACAACTAACTCCTCTGTTTGGTATCATTCATCCATATGACACTCATGGTCTTCAAATACTATATTTGGTATGAAAACCCAAAAATATGGGTTATCACATTCACCCCACCTTATTTGGAATTTCGTCCTCAAAATTCAACTAATCTCATCCTTAAGGGGCTATTTAGGAGTTCAACTTCATATACTTCATCATTGCTTAGGTTCTAAGACTACCATGATTGCATGCACCCTAAGTTGCAGCTTAGATTCTAGAGATTCTTGGGTGTGTCCACCCCACCTTATATATGTATGGAAGCATCACTTAACCATAATATGACATTATGATATCTCAGGGTTACATCACCCCTAAGGATACAAGTTTTGCTCATGCTTTAAGGTTCAAGAGGAATTCATTTATATGCCATGGTATTCAGATCATTCAAATCTAACATCATTAACAATCTTCAATGATTTCAAGATTAGAGGAGATTTATCTTCACCCTTGATATTAGAATTTTTTTTTCTACTTAAGAAGGGCTTACGTAACATGTTTGACCATTAGGGTTTCACCCTATGGTGTGATATTCATACTCAACTTAGAAGCATACATTGAGAAAGATTGGGGTGAAGAACTATATTTCTGATCATATATCCTATGATCCAAAAATATCTTTACATCAAGTTCATGAGTTCAAATTTTTATGTCTTGCATGTATTATGTGAAGGGAAAGAGAGAATATACTAAGTTTATCCCATTATCTCAGCATCATATCTTTCATGTTTCATGTGAAGGGAAAGAGAATATTTTAAAGTCAAACTTGTCATGATTTCAGTCTTTGGTACTACATGTATGATATGGGGGGGAATATAGAATAGGTCAAGCCTATACGAGTGACTCCTCATATATAAATCATCTATATAGCTCAAGTGAGGTTTCTATCATCATATATTAAGAAAGAGAAGAAGAAGGGAGAACATGTATTTTGAGTATCTTTTGCACAAAGCATCATACTCTCATAACTAGAGTTCATATATTACCTCACTTGCAACTAATGATGAGATTCACGAAATATGTCACTCTAGCTAGGACCTAACTCAGCCAAAGGATTGACTTTATCATATGGGTCATCTACCCATCCTTTTATTTTACCCAATTCTCACATATAGATTTGAATCATGCATAAGGACTCAACTCAACACTCAAGAGTAATCTAGTATAGGATTTTTTTTAACACATATCTCATATATTGGAGGCTAGGTCCTATGACCTTCTCCTTGTGGGTCTTACTCTCTCTGGAGTTCACCACATATCTCATCCTACCACTAGATATCCCCCTTGTATATGAGCTTGAGGCTCATGCACACTCATCTCTATCTTAACTTAGCTTATCTTAAGTAGGAAAAGGGAATGTACTTTCATCATTATGACTTAGCATAGATCCTCTAAGAGTGGATTCAGCTCATATATAACTCAAATCTTAATAAGGAAACTTATACTGTCATAGATCAACTTAGATAAGATTCTATATGCTTAATTCCTTCATCTTTCGTTTGTCTATCTATCTATCACATTACCTTATGAGGCTCTAGACATCTAATCTAGATCTATTCTCTCTTCTAGACTGATGTCACTCCCTTTCACTAAGATTGCATGAACACTAACTACTCTCCAGTGTGAGGGACATATTTTTATATTTACATATATATAATAAAATATTATATAGTTTTTCTCCGAGAAAGAAGACGTCAGAGAAAACAGTCGAGGCTCGAGCCGATTGGAAAATAAAACCAAATCAGCAAAACCGAGTGTCCCACACACAGTAGATAGTCTAGTGTCATGTAACCTAGTGAAATGGTGAGAACGAGGTGTAGACTAGTGTATCTACCCAATACATATGAGCTCTATATGGAAAGGGTTTCTCACACTTGTCTAAACCTAGTTCTCAAACATCTAGGTTCTAACTTAGAGGTTAAGTCAAACCTTATTCTTATAGAACAACTTACTAAGTTTCTAAGGTTTAAAGTGAAAGGTGAGATTTAGGTTTATTGATTCATGGTGAGCAATTGTTAGGTGTAGCTATTGTTCATGCTCTGATACCAACTGTGACGTCCCCGGATTTTGATTTCTCCAAACCCTATTGAGAATGAGATGTCAAAATCTGAAAACATCATCCAATCATATCAGAAAGCGATGCGGAAGCATAATACGCATACATGAACATACAACCATAACATTCTCAACATTCAAAATGTAAACTTATACAATACGAATTACTACAACATGATTTACAGTTACATATTGAATGAAATTCTACAAGTCTGGACATGTATGCTAACAGGATCTTAGACAATAGGTACAACCTGAACAACTGTTCACTTCCCGTCTTTTATCCCACGCTATCTCTGAACCTAAAACATACGTGAAACAACGAATCAACACACAAGGTGTTGTGTACGTGGGTAGAAAGATACATCCTAATATGTTTGCATAATTGAAATAACTTGAGAAAGAAAGAGTAAAAGAAAACATTATTTAAAGCGATAATCAAGTAAACATTCCTTTTATTGCTTTCACTTTGATGCGGTTCTACTACTCATACTTGCACTTGACTTACATCTAGTGTGGGCAATATAGTATCATCATACATCTAACATGGGCCAAGGAATCATACATCCATGTTAGGCAACATACATCCACACCAGGCTATGTGCTCTAGTAGCTACAACCCATCATACTCATTTATGTTCTATTAGATTTGGCGAAGTATAACTCATACTAGTTCAACCAAGCAATCATATCCAAATACGAGCATTCAAGATATCACATATCATATGCAACCAGAAAACTAGTCTTATACTTAATAAATCCCACGTACCTGAGTTCAGAGATTCATAAATATCTTTGATCATCTAGAAGTCTGGTCATCATCTGATTAAGACAGGACCACATACTATCATCAGATTCTAATCATCTTAACCCTAGTCGTGTTCATTAGGGTTTATATTATCTCATTAGGATATTCCAATGTTTACTTGCATTATTGTCTTATATTTATCTTACTGATGTCATTTTCCAGATTATGATTCATTATCTGAATATCAGGTTCCATATTCTATTTTTGTGCACATATTAACCCTAGGTTACATCATTAACATAGATTAGGGTTTTATAACATGCATTAAGATTCATCTTCATATAACATGGATTCTCTTCATCATTATGATCTCATAATTACAACTGAAGTTCCATATACTGATATGAACGTACTCTGTGAATTTCATCATTTATTGAGTAGGTATGCATTTACTGTATTTTATTAGGGTTATTAGCCCTAATTGGCCATATTAATCAAATTACAGAATTTTGTGCATCAACATGACGATATCTGACATCATATGCATTCTATACATAATTGTGGACTTACTGATATTTTTCCATGATTTTATATCATCAATTGATATTTATTTTCCATTAAACAAGCATTTCACAACTTATATGATATAACTGAGATTAGTACATAAAAAGACAGATATTATGCTTCCATTGCATTCTACACATTTTTCTGAGAATTTCAGTATATTGTACTTATTTTTCTGAGCATCGAGCTAATTTCTACGAATTATTGAAGATATGTTCATTTACTGAAATTATTACCTGATCGGGCCAATCAAAATTGGCCACGTGTCTAGGTGGCGCGGCTCCTTTGCTTCACTGGGGTCTGGCCGGTTTATGGGTATTAAACCCGGTTCAATTTGGGTTGATGTGTTTTGTTGGTCCTGGTTCAGGCTCTTCTTTCTTCTTCTTCCTTCACGATCTCATCCTCACGCAAACCATCCGCGTGAACCTGCAACTGAGTCGCTGTCGACCTAGTACTCCAGCGCATCACCTCCCTTCCCGATCTGGGCATGAGTCCATGGGAAAGCCGCCGCCACCGCCGCTCTGCTCGCCTTCGCCTGGCTGGCATCTCTCCTGCTCGGCATGCTCCCACCCGGCCGCCGTGAAGATCATCTTCAGTAGGCTCCATCTTGGACTCCAGAGTGGTGGCTGGGGTCTTGTTTGAGGGACCTGTGGTCGGTTTGCGCGGGAGGAGCTCTGTGGCTCTATTGTTGTCATCTGAGGCCTGGATCTGACCAAAGATGGATGGAGCAGAGGCTACAGATGTTGCGATCTGTGATGGACATAGGAGCTACGGCTGATCACAGGAGGGGTCCGCGACCTACCTACATTGTGTTGTAGGAGTCGGACTCCTTGGAATCTCTGCCACACCACTGCCGGCCCTCCAATATAGATAGGTCAGGGATATTAATAATAGTTCCTCCTCGTCGTTAGGGCTGACTACTATAGATAGAAATGGAGAAAGGAGGAGGAGGAGAAGGGGTCGAACAGCCTGTAGAAACCACTCACGCTGAAAATGAGGGGGGTCGTTTGAGAGCTTCTAAGCTACCGCAGCCATCTAACTGCCTATTCGATGTGGATTTCTATGTGATCAGCGGATGGAGATGGGGATCTAAGACTGCGTCTTCTCCCCCGTGTAGCTCGGAGGTTGAAGACATGATCTGGATTGTCGAATCCCATCTGATGGCTGCAAAACTTCCATGCCACTCACCCATATCTTCCCAAGCTAGTAGTCGTGTGGTGGGTTAAAAAAATTGGTATCCTTGGTCACGTTATAGTCAAAGAGGGAAAAGAAAAATTATTCAATTTATCATATATGAAAGCATCTGTATTTCTCAAACGGTTAGTAGGAATTCCATGCAATTTAAACCATAGGTTCTTCATGACCTAAATCCTCACATTATCAAGTCTGAACCCAAAATCCCAATAGTTCACCATCTAAATTGACTCTCAAATAGCCTCATAAATATTTGTATAGACCTCAAATCAAGTCACTTGATCCTCAACTCTTGACCAAACAAGTCCAAAAATACCTTTTATGATCCTAACATACCTCAAATTTCATCAACTTGGTACTTGAGTTCATTGTGACTGTGAAATGGATCCCTTGTACTTATAAGCACCCAAATCAATTGATACATAAATATATTCATCATAATTGAACTCAATTCGTGTCCTAGCCATCAATTGTATCTTTGTTCACACTCTCTAAGTGAAAAGAGTCAATAATTGAACAACTAACTCCTCTATTTGGTATCATTCATCCATATGACACTCATGGTCTTAAGATACTATATTTGGTATGAAAACCCAAAAATATGGGTTATCACAATGATTCTCTAGACGTGATAATATGCATAGTAAGGGTAGCTAGCTTGTTAGGAAAGCTAACCCTCATGAAAATGTCTTCAATGAAGTTCCATTTCATACAATCAAAGGCTTTTGATAAGTTGATCTTGATTGTCACCCATTTCTCATTTCATTTCATGTACCACATGGAGTGGATAATTGTCTATATAAGGAGAATAGTTGTTTCTAATTTTCTCTACAAAATGAAATAGGATTGTGTAGGCATGATCCCATTAGCAAGATAGGGTTTGATGTATTCCATAATGGTTTTTGAAATGGATTAGAAGAGGACATTACTGAGAGAAATTGGTCAAAGATCATTGGGACTTTAATTTTAGGGATCATGAAATGTGTGAGTTAGCCATTTGCTTGTCCATTATCCATGTGTCATAGGTCTCATGCAATATTTTCACTACATAAGGACCTACATTGTTCCATGGATGTTGGAGGAAATATGTTCTCACTCCATCCGACCCGGTGCCTTATTTTGTGCCATGGAAAAGATGACTCGTTAGACATCCTCAGGAAAGGGAGTTCATCCCAGGTTAACATATACATCATTGGGTAAAGGATGAAAAGAACCTTCATAGAAAGAGATGTGATTCTTAGAGACAAGGTATTGATTAGTAAATAGATTTTTAAAGTAGAGGTTTACATGGTGTTTGAGAAGGTTGGGATCGCTAATTCAGAGATCATTATCATCTTTTAAACTAGTAATTTTATTTCAATGACATCTATCTCTCGTATAGGATTGATAGAATCTTGTATTGCAACCTCCAAAATTTACCCAATAATTCTTGATTTTTGTTTTCAGACAACTTCTTCCTTCATAAGTGTCTTTTGATACTCGTGTGATTAACTACCATGGAGTCTTCAGTTGACCTGACATGATCAGGGTTCGGTTAGATTTTTTCTAGAGCATTCAGCAACTTTGGATTTTACTGATAATCATTAAGCAAGATATTTTGATCCCATTTTGTTGTTTCTTTCTAGAAGTGTATTAGATCTTATGTATGAGTTTTTGTGGAATCCCAATTTTTGTGCAACCATGTTGAGAAGCATGTTGTAATGTTCCAACTAGACTTTGTTTTAAAACCACTATGTGTTATATTTCGAGGCTTGGAGAAGTTGACAAGTAGTTGATTGTGGTCTAACATAAGTTGAGGAAGAACTAAGACTTAAGCATTGGGGTGAAAATTTAGCCATGACTCATTGGTGATGACCCCGTCTAGCATCTCCAGTATACCTTTCCTCCTAAATTAAAGTGTTGTCCAACTATCAATTGATCGGATAGTTTAGTGTAGAGGAGAAAGTAATGAAATATCCTTGATGAGGTAGAGTCACAAAATGAATTTCCTCACTTCTCATATCTATAATAGCCCAAGATTCATCATCAGTTGGAGTGAGCAGAGAGAGTCCATTCCATAGTAGTTGACAAAGAGAGGGATTGGGACTCCCATAAAATACTCTTACAATCCCTATCCCTTCAACTCAACAATGTATGAATTGTCAAATATCTAGGGTAATTTCTAGTTTACATTGAGCGTCATCCCAAAGGAGTCAAATACCACCACCAAATTCTATGGCTTCAACTTTGTGTGATGAGGAAAAACCTATGTGTTTGATGATGTTGTCATTAATCATGCCACTACATCGAGGCTCAATGATGGAAAGGAGATGAAGATGGAGAGAGTGGCAATATTATTTCATAGTACATATTTTCTCATCATAGTGTGTTTCCTGAATATTCTAATAGATGAAATTCATATGGAAAATTTTCTAGGGGTAAATGTCCTTCAAACATTAGGCTAGAGCCGCACCAAACTCAAACACTTCTTTATTCTCATCTAATTTAGCTACCTCCATATCTTCCTCTTCAAGTTCAATGGCCTTCCTGGTAGAAGAGTTTCTTCATATTGTTTGTAACCATGTTTTCCTTTCTTCCTCACATGATCACAGCTAGTTGGTGTGGCCTGAAACACTACTTTCCTATTGTGAAGGATAACAATGTTTCCATTCCCATAGTTAGCTTATTTTCATGATGAGAGGGGAGATGCAACTAGCATCAAAGGACATGATGCTAAAAGGAGTATTCTGGTGTCAGGGAACCATTCTTACCCCAATCCTACTAGATAGACAATGGTAGAGGGATTGAAGTAGCCATCCATGGGTGACACAAAGAAAATAACACATTGACATATACAATAAGAAAATAATGATCTCATTTCATTAAATTGAACCATAAAGTTTGTAAGAGGGTCTTGGAGGCAACATGATAAGAAAGGTACATAAGATAAATCTGAAAAGCTAGCTAGAAGATTCCAAACACTTTACTATATCCCAGGATGTCTTATTTGTCAAGCTTCATCAGAGTTTGTCTAGTTATTTCATATTAGCAGAAGAATATCAGGGCAATTCGTCACCATAAACCTAAATTCAAGAAAATTAGTCACAATTAGTGTAAATGCATTGGTATGCTTTAAAATCAAAATGAATCTTGTAGTAGTTTTAAGAACATAATGTTTGGAAAAAAGGTAATATGAACCACAATAAACAAAAAAAACTTCAAGAAAACTCTAATTGTCTAAAATAAATCATCTTTTGTACACAAAATTCCATTATACTCGAGAGGACATCACCACAAGGGCCAACATCCCCCAGGATGGGTCCAAGTGAGTCATGACTACTTGAGGAATACCAAGGTGCCCTCCAAAAGTGTATCCTTATCCTAACAATATGGACAGATGCACCGACTCTTGTTCCCTTACCCAAAGGTAGGTGCTTACCCAAAGGTAGGTGCAACAAGGTAAGTTGGGGCTTTCACCCTTACCCTAATATATAGGTAGGTGAAACAAGGTAAATGAAGGCTTGTGCCCTTAGCCAAAGTTACAGGAAGGAGAAACAAGGTAATTCGAGGTCCTTATAATGTAAATTTGTTTTATGTTTCTAGTTTTGTCAAAGTAAGTATAAGAAATTCAGAAAATTATTCATAAGAACTTTGTAGCTCAAACCAGTAGAATATGCCAAGCATATGACTCGTTCTTATAATACACAACACAAAAATATATATAATCAAGGTCAATAGGAGGGTAAAGTGTACCTTTAATATTAGAGTATGATCTTGAGTAAGTCAAGTCCAGATTTGTAAGTCCTAGCATTTAAACAAGTACATATGCATCAAAAATAGGAATTTCAACATATCAATGAGACATGGACCAAAATAGGGTTTTGAGTCTTATTAGTGAACTTTAAGTGTGGTATATATCCATGATCAAGATTTCATTTTTATTATTTTATCACGACTAGTATCAAGATCCACGCTTAGTTCATAATAGGACTAATACCTATATCATAATCATTATTGGTAACTAGTCAACTCTAGATCAGATTAAGATATAAATTCCAAAAAAGATCCCAAAAGGTATTAGGTTCCAAGTCTTGATCATTAATAGAGTCAAGTATCAAAATATTTTGATTAGATAAAAATAATTAGATTTCATTAATTTTAATGAGTACAAGTATCAGAATGATAATAGTGAGTCTAGATACATCATTGATAGATCTAGGTTGCAAGTATCATAGTTATGAAAAGCGATAGATCTAGTGACTTGCATTCATGATCACAAAAGCTACATCATTCACATTGTCAATTAAAATGATTTCTTAATATGTCACCATGATTGAATATTAAGACTATATATGTAGAGAAATGATCCATAGGTCATTATATGTTGGAACATCAAGGTCACTATATATTGTCAAGTTTCAAGCTCATATGTCAAAGTTCAATATGAAAATTCCAAATATAGACCAGATACCAATTCATAGATCTCATCATATCACGGTAAAGTTTAGAAAAGGTTCAACCTTTGGTTTAATAATCACCATTAGAGTTTGCTATATGCAAACTTTTAGAAAAAAGGATCATTGTTAGATGTCTAGATTAGTTTCATTGTCTCTAGCTCATTCTTGTGGGAAAAAAGGACTATAGATTTGTCTAATTTCGATAATGTATGTAAAACTTATTACCAAAATGGGTTTGAGAGAGAGAGAGAGAGACTAACCCAAGGAGAGAGGGGGTGTGGAGCTACTATAACAGGAACAATGGTTGCCAACCTAGAAAGGTGGAAAACTGTGAGACTAGGTGAGGCAGGAATCTGAGGCTTTGGTTGTGTTCATGGGGAAGAAATGAACTTGAAGAGGGTCTTATATAAGGAAGAGGAGTCTACGGTTAGGGTGACTTGGAGTAGAATCCTCTTTGGAAGTGGGAAGAAGAACTCCCTGGAAGTTCGTTAAACACCACAGTTGGGTTCTTAAAAAGATGAGAAATAGAGGGAAGGAATAGAGAGGGGAAGAGAATGGAGCAAAAATCTAGTGAGAAGGGTAAGGGACAAGGAGGATGCAGGTAGTTTCATGTCGCTCTGGTGTCTAGTGCTTTTCCTACCCATGTTTCACTACTACAGAAAAGGCCTTTGGCGTCGATTATTTAGAGCATTTAGCATTGGTTTTCAAGCGACACCCAAGTGGGCGCCGCTAAAAGTCGACACCTTCAGCGTCAGTTTCTAACCAACGCCATAACCCTTCCCTCCATTGAAAATGCGCCTGTAAGGGAACTATAGGTGTCGGTTCTTAACAAAAACTGACACTATATCATGATCAAAGATGTCAGTTATTAAACAAACACTGACGCCATAACCCTTCCCGCCACCGAAAATGCACCTGCAAGGGAACTATAAGCGTCGGTTAGTACAGAAAACTGACACTATATTATGGTTAAACACACCAGTTATTAAACAATAACCGACGCCATATCCCTACCAGCATGGTCGTGCCTGGCCACAATAGGCGTCAATTCTTACTTATAACTGACGCCAGCCATGGAAGAGACGTTAGTTTTTTGCTAATAACTGACGTTGAATGTCTTTGGTGTCAGTTTTATACAAATAACCAATGTATATGTTCTAATTTTTGTTTTCTTATCAGTTTGCAGGCCTGTTGTATGGTTGGTCGTAGGATGCAGAACCTACAGTTCAATTTTGAACTAAAGGTTTACAGAATTGATTGATATCAACCAACAACAGGCCACAAACCTAAAAATCCATTCACATTCAGACACATGTATTGATTAGATGCATGTAGAAACATGCAAAGTCATTTACATTCACATTCAGTTCCATTCATTTCATCTCCTTTCACATTCAAGCATTCATGTATTGATCA
The DNA here is from genome assembly GCA_963693085.1 of Alisma plantago-aquatica. Classification (NCBI taxonomy): domain Eukaryota; kingdom Viridiplantae; phylum Streptophyta; class Magnoliopsida; order Alismatales; family Alismataceae; genus Alisma; species Alisma plantago-aquatica. Next base: position 570,769,565 of record OY856415.1, on the reverse strand, counting down.
GAAAAAGTCATTCACATTCACACATATGACAATTCAGAAAAAAAGTCATTCACATTCACATAAAAATAATTATGAGAATAAATTTTAGAAATATCATTCTTTATTCATCATCATCATCATTGTCATCATTGTCCCAATTATATTTAAAAATTTCCAGTACTTGTAGGGCTTTTGCCCATTCTTCTCTTACAACATCTAATTCCTCCTTCATATAGGGAGTATGTACATTTAATAACTTTCCACATGTGCTGAAGTCAGTTTTAAACACCTACAAAGAGAATGACGTATATATAATTAATAATATATAATAAGATTGATATATCTCATATTTTCTAATGAGACTATATATAATACATGATGTATAGTATCAATTTCCATTACGACATATTTTATGATTAGTTCCATAAATTGCATCACATAGTAGGCACATGCTCAGTCGTTGTCTTGTGTAGCATACTATAAATTGAAACATACAAAATATTCAAAAATACAAATAAGCACAGTTCACATAAATAATATATACATTGGAGTCAGGAAATTACTTTCACATTCTCCCAAATTAGTGGCCGATTCTTTTTCCTGGGGACCTTTCATCCAGCTTTTTTGAACTCTTGTAAAGCCCTACATGTTAATGTAACACAGTAAATTGTATAATTAAATAGTAATGTAATAACAGATGTTACAGATATAAAAATATAAATATTTCTCATGAGAATAATGGCCTTTGAATTGTGTGTCCATATAATGTATTCAATTCATTCCCCACAGGATCTAGATAATAGACAGTGAATGACTTGGGGACAATAAATAGTAACTCCCAATGCCTACCACTATAGGTAAGAAAGTTAAAATTTAATAACTTAAAATCCACAATGAAAATGTAATTTTCTTAAGTCCAAATTATAAGCAAAGTAAACTTACTCGATATTGAATGGAGCTATTATTACCGTCTTCTTATTTTTACCAAAATATTCAAAAGCATCACAGCAGTATGAAGTAACTCAAGAAGGGTATGTAACTACATGACTACTCAAAGATGGAACCAAAAATCCCACATGGGAAAATGCAAAATATGTACATATCTTGTGTAAGTGGCTGCAAAACATGTATTACGTATGCATTAATATATAAGAAACTAGATCACCATACATAAAACAAGGTATACGGATGTATAAACAAGATCTCACCATATCCACACCTCTATCATAGATGTGTTCAGCCAATCATAACGAAACAACTCCAAAATATCTTGTAAAAATAGCTTGTTTTTGTATGATTGACCTGCATTAATACCTATGCATTAATATGTATGCAAAACTTGTATAAATAGATTGTTATTGTATGACTGACCTGTAGCATCCTCCAGAATTGTAACATTTATAGGGCAATTTCGATCATGCTCGTCGATCCGAACTGCCATACCCCTACAATTAGGACCTAATGAGGCGTGTAGGTCCCTTGGAAGCCAACTTGGTAGTTAAGGAGGTGGACGCGGAGGCTGAGATGTAGCGGGTGTCGCCTTTTTGACCTGTATATATAATTTCAGATCAATTGACTCATATATACACACTAACAAATTAAGGTAATGTAAATTTACCATAAACTATTAGTATAGATGACATCCACTTTGGGCCACATTATCACTCCGCCTTCTACCTCACCAAGCATTTCAGAATTTGGGTGGGTATATGGCAGTTGAAGATCCCTCCAATCGAGGAGTATATGCATTGGGCTCACACGAACCGCACTAGCTGGTACTGGAGTCCCATAAAACATCTCCCCTGGAATGTATGGGTAAGCCTGTGTCTCTGCAACGATATATTCTTTACTTTTTAGACGGCATGGCTTCAACCCCTACAAATTTACGTAAAGAATCTTATATACATATATACATAAACATATCATCTTGAAAAGACTAGCTACTATGTCATAAAAATACTTACAGAGGATGTGCTAGGTGGTGGGTCTACAAGATAACTCCCAACCTCTGCAGTAGGAGTAATAGAAGTGCGACATGTCACATGTACCGTCTAAGTGGCCGTCTGAGATGCATGCCACTTCACCATTGCTTCTTAGACTTTCCTCTCAATTAATTCATCTACCTATACATGGATAAAAGAAACATAGTTGAATTCTCTTTCACAATAACATTCTAAAAAAAGAATAGGTTACCTCAACTTGTGAAATTTCCTCTTTTGGGACAGGTTTGTGCTGGGATGTCCCAAAGAACGCTTTGATGCCCACACCAGTGCCTGCACCCCTAACACATCCAAGATGCTCTGGGTTACCCAGGGGAAATGTCAATTCATCCCTTGTGCCCTCAGGGATGAACTTGCCTTCCTTCCTCTGCTCGTACAGCTCCTACTAATCGCCATCAATAGAAATTGGTAAGTAAACATAACAATAATCAATATCGATCAATTTCTCTAAGAGTTGAATTTTACAATTTTTGCAGTTGCCTCAGTAGTTGCGGGCTTCATTATATCTCCCTTCTTGTTTTGCCTCCTAGCTATCCACATAGCATGGCGAGGCAGAGTTGCGGGACCAATAGTAGAGGACTCCTGAGTAGCAGCAGACTGAGCAGTAGACTCAGCATGTAGTCTTTGGCGAACACATGCATAGCCTCTTGGACCCATTGTGTGGTCATGCACATTCAGTGAACGCCTTGCTCTTTGAGCATCGTTGATAGCCTTGTTAGTAAGCACATTGATTTGGTTAGTAACACTAAAGGTTAATCTTAAATAGGTGAATGCATAAGAACGTATATTAATTAAATTGGGAGTGGCGCTTAATACCTTGAATTCATCTGTTTTTCTTTGGGTAACAAACTCCTCCCAATCTTTGGTGTCCAGGTAGTTCCATTGCTCAATGGCTTCCTTCTGCCTAAATTTATTTTTTAAAGAGAATACAAACAAAAATTATTAGTATAGAGTTAGTCAAAAAGTGATCAATGCCTAGAATTAGAAATCAATCAAGAACCTCTTCTCAGCATCATGTATGTAATCTCAGGTGAGATTTGTCCTATAGTTCCTTAGGTCCCTCCCACAGCGTTGCATCATGCATTTACGATGCAACTTTTCATCCGGATCAAATATACTCTACAAAATAGAATTGCTATTAACTAGAATCCTAAAAATTAGTAATCTACATAAATAGAATTGCAAATAATAATAACTCACGCATAGTTCCTTCCATACTAAGTCTTTCTTCCCCTTAGGAACTTTATGCTAGGATTCTACGTTAAGACTACAATGGCTGCGAGTAAGAACCCCAAGATATGAAATAAATGAGTTGCGGTTCACTCCAACTGGATTTCCTGCATGATCGAAATCCACAGTCAGTTTGGGTCCATTTCCCCTTTACTGTAGTAACTTCTTCATCATTTTGATGCCCCTCACTTTCTCAATTTTTTTTGCTGCTCATCAAGTGCCCCAATTTCTTCAAGGGGTACATCACCAACCTAAAATTTGATTAAAAAAAACACACTTACATGATACAACTATAAATTAACATATAGATAGAAACCTCAGGGATATATTTTTAAAACTTGCATTGTGAGGCGACGCATTGACGTCCTCACCCTCACGATAATCATCAGCACGGTCATCAGGAGAATTCTCATCCATCTGAAAGTTTACATTCACATTGTAAAGTTCACATTATAAAGTTGTAAAGTTCACATTGTAAAGTTCACATTCACATTATAAAGTAATTCGCATTATAAAGTTCACATTCACATTGTAAAGTTCACATTCAGAAAAATAAAAACATATAAAAATATAAACATGCATGTCTCTAATATTGTGATCTTTTATCAATTAACAATCCTTCATTGTGTTCGTTGCGCACATACAAGTCATCATTAACTTCAATATTTGGTGGTGTTGGAAACCCAACTGAGAATGGACTGGAGTCATCATGCTTATCATAGTACTCTTCTTCATCTATAGGATCTTCAATGAACTTTCTTTTACCATGAAGAACAATCGACCATTTATCATTTGTAGGATCATCGATATAAAATATTTGTTTCATCTGTGATGCAAATATGAATGGTTCACCCTTCTTGCCAATCTTTTCAAAGTTCACTAATGTGAAACCCAATGCATCCATTATAACTCCTTTGGTGTTATCAACCCAATTACATTTAAAGAGCATAATTCTAAAATCTACGTAGTCAAACTCCCATATGTCTTCAATGACACCGTAATATGACATTTTAGCTTCACGTAGACTCTTATCATTTGCACTTGCAAAAAACAATGAAGCGCTTGAAGGGTGACCCCACTATTTTGGACGACACTCTTATCATCTTGACGCTTTGTGTAATATGAGAATCCATTTATGTCAAACCCTTCATAAGACATAACATTCAATTTTGGTTTAAAGGTGAGTCATTTGATAGTTTCAGTAAGATTATCTGGTGTTTGAGATAGTTGATGTAAGACTTTATCTTCAAACCACTTAATAAATGTCTTGTTATGCTCTCTAGAAAGCCACATTGAATTGGCTCGAGGATATTGTCTCTTGAAGAAATTGGTATGTTCCTCGATATAAACACTCACTTCGTGGATGTTGTGTAAAATATACAAGTGACCTTATTCCAACTGCTCACAGATGATTACTTTCATCCGTGATCCCAAAATTCCTTTGCAAAAATGCTCCTCAATATTCTTGTCATTAACAGGAGCGTCATTAGCACTCAGAAAGTCATTGCAAAAATCCATAACCTCTCTCGCCACATAACCCTCAATAATACTCCCTTCAGGCTGATAACGGTTTCAAACATCACCTTTAAAAATGCTCATGTATCGTTCAAAGGGATACATCCAATGCAAGAAAACTGGTCCCAACATTTTCACTTCCCTAGTCAAGTGGACAACAAGATGTACCATGATATCAAAGAAAGAAGGAGGAAAATACATCTCAAGCTGACATAGGGTAACAACCACTTCTCTTTGCAATTTATCGAGAGTATCAGGGTCAATAACTTTGTTGCATAGACTGTTGAAAAAGAAACAAAGTCCAGTGATTACAAACCTTACATGCTTCGACAATATAGATCGAATTACCATGGGAAATATTTGTTGCATTAGAGTGTGACAATCATGAGATTTAAGACCCATCAACTTCAGATCTTTCATTGATACCAATGTACAGATGTTGGATGAGTAACCCTATGGCACCTTAACATTTACCAAGCATTCACAAAAAGCTTTCTTCTCCTTTCTCGACAACGTGTAACAAGTGGGAGGTAAGTATGTTCTCCGATCACTACTAACTAATTCTATTAATTTTGTCCTTATTCCTATTTCACGCAGGTCCATTCTAGATTTTATCCCATCTTTAGTCTTACCTGGTATATTCAACAGAGTACCGATGACACTATCACATCCGTTTTTCTCAATGTGCATGACATCGATACAATTCCTGACAGCCAAAGAACTCCAATAAGGAAGATCCCAAAATATTCACTTTTTCTTGAATAAAGATTTGTCACTCTGTGTGGTTATCGTACATTGTGATCTCTTACCAAATTCATTGGCAAAGTGTTTTACTCTTTCATAAACATCCTCCCCTGTATAGGTTTAGGTGCACTATGTTCCTCATTCCGTCCATTGAATGCTTTGTGCAACCTACGATATGGATGGAATTTTGGAAGAAACCTTCGATGACCAAGATATACAGTCTTGCCGTCGTGTTTTAGTCATATTGAATCAGTGTTCTCTTCACATATAGGACACACTTTAGATCCTTTGACACTATATCCAGACAAATTCCCATATGCTAGAAAGTCATTGACAGTGCAAAACAACATAGCATGCAAACGAAATGACTCTCTTCGTGAAGCATCATAGGTCATCGCACCTTCACCCTAGAGTTTCTTCAAGTCATCAATCAGAGGTTCAAGATAAATGCCGATATCATTTCGAAGTTGTTTAGGGCCCGATATCAACAATGACAACATAACATACTTATTTTTCATACACAACCAGGGAGGAAGATTGTATATAACAAGCATAACTGGCCAAGTGCTATATTGGTTTCTCAATGTCACGTATGGATTCATCCCATCTGTACAAAGCCGAAGTCTTATATTCCTGACTTCTTCACCGAATTTAGGGTGCAATAAATCAATCTTCTTCCACTGTGGGGAATCAGACGCATGTCATAGGATCCCATCATTATTTTTCTTAACATCTACATGCCACCTCAAATTTGTTGCATCTATCGGATTGGCAAACAAGCATTGAAATGGTGGTATTATAGGTAGATATCACATCACCTTGGCAAGAGAACTAGTTTTGGACTCCCCCGAAGTCGTCCATTTATACCTTGACACACCACATTTGGGACAATCTTTCAAATCCACATAGTCCTTTTTAAATAATACACAATCATTCAGGCATGCGTGTATTTTCTTGGCCTTCATTCCCATTGGGCACATCAATTTCATTAACTGTATGTTGAGATTGGCAGCTTGTTTCCTTCAGGAAGAATTTCTTTCAACAAAGACAACAATGACGTGAAGCTTTTGTCGCTCCATATATTGTTAGCTTTCAACTTATACAATCTCAACACTAGCGCTAAGCTTCGTAAACTTACAACCTATGTATAACGGTATCTCAGCATCATGTACAATGTTTCTAAACATGGGAGGTGGATCAGTGTGCTCTACCCTACAACTATTCAGCATCGCATCAACGATGTCTACTGGAACTGGTTCATTCACATCTACGTCATCGGAGGCAATTTCTTCTTCCACACAAGCACTTCTATTGACATCCACTGATTTCAGGTTTGAAATCTCTCCATGCCAGTGACATTCTGTATAGCCTTGTACAATCTCATTGCACATGACATGACTTTTGATTTCGTCACCAGTCCTGACTATCAAGTTGTTACCGCAATGCCTACATGGATAGTAGAACCTATCTCCAAGTTGTTTCCTATGTTCCTCGACAAATCTAATAAACTAATCAAGACCAGAAATAAACTCTGGGGTGTAGCGATTTGGAATGGACATCCATGATCTATCCATTCTATGATCAAAGAGAAAACATGTATATATTAGAATAAGATTAAGGTCTAGGGTTAAAAGATTAGGGTTTATGGTTAAAACTTTAGGGTTTAAGGTCTTATATATAATAAATGTGTACCACCTATCCCATTCTTGAACACCTAATCTCACTAGTAAGTGTATAATGTGTATAATCTCGAAGTACATATGTACTTAGAGAACAAACGGGGAAATGTTGCCAAAATTTTCTTGAAAACCCAATACACATTATACACTTACATCCTAAGTGAGATTAAGTGTTCAAGAACAGTCCCAAACTGGGGACTATCTAAGATTTACTTCTAATGAGTAAATCTTGGACAGGTTTCTAGGCCAACATAATATAACACCAGTCCCTTGTTCACAACCCCATTCAACACACAATTTTCTTATAAAAACACTTGTGGATAGCCATAACAACATACCAATGCTTCCTAAATTAATCAATTTATTATTGTATAACACAAATCGTGGGGGGTATAACATAGAAAAAAACTCAACATGTCACAACAGAAACATGTCCTTAACCTAATATACAGATATTTGTAACAAAACTCGTGGTAGTTATACCATAGAAAATTAAGTAGCATGCCCAATATATAACTAAAGCAACATTTTTCCAGATTGTTATAACGATAACAACTCTTAACATTTTTTCATTGTAATAGATTTATCAACATTTACCCTTATCCAAACCTACAACTTGCAGGAGAAGAGGTTATTCATAAAAACATATATAGTGGAGGAAACTTTGGTAGGCTTCATTCTCTTCTTTACATTTCACAAACTCCATGATGGATGGGGATAGATGGATGAGTGATGGTTCAAAATCTTGGTCTAATCTTTGTGCAGGTCTGGATGTGATTTGACTAAGGGACAAACAGATATGTTTCCCATCATCTTTGGCTCATTCTACGGCCCTGCGTTGCATCCCCCCACCCCATTGCCTGGGTTTTGAATCGCCATCCAAATCAAAATCTCAATACATGTATTGTCATCAGATCAAGTTTAGTATGAAACACTCAAATAAGTCAACAAATTATATAAGATATGGTTTGCAGGGTAATATGTCTCAATTAGGTTAACAAAGAGGATTCACATGTAATTTCCCTTATAGTTATGCAATAATATATAGTCATACAATAGTCACATGTGTGATATTGCACATGCAAATTTACTAGGGGTGAAATCACTAGAGTTTACCTTAACCAACGTACAATAATCACTACCTAAAAGTGGATGGATCTTATAGTTCAAAATCAATCCCAAAGGACAATGTATCTAAGAATCGACTAATCAAGGTAAAAAAACAATAACTAATATTTAAGATAAAAGCTAGATTGATTGATTATTCTAAGGTTGTGATTTATAAAAGGGTTTAATTAAATATTGATTATTCTAAGGTTGTGATTAATAAAAGGGTTGAACTAAATTATCATATGAAAGTAACACAGGGTGGAATGACTTTCACCATCGCTACCTATCATTCAATGTCTTACTACATCATATTAAGCATGAACATATATGTTGAGGTCGGGTTAATCAACTTTTGGTGTTAGGGTTAAAACATAGATGAACATCACTCTAAGCTTGCTATCGCATTACCCAGAGATCTTACATAGATTGCCTCATAAAGCACCTATCTGAAGTTGTCATCAAGGGTTTTACAAAAAGCGATTGATATGTTAGATCTTGGGAGTATCTATGAGAAGAATGGAGAGGTAAAGAATAACACCCCCTTTTCAAAGAAGCAAATAGGCATGTAACCTTGTAGAGAACCAGCCAAGAAGCAAGCCCATAAAAGACTTGACCATCACTCATCGAGTGAGAGGGGAGCATCAGCAAAGGAAAAAAACAAACAACTAGTAGACAGAAGCCAAGCCTAGCAGATGCTACTACTGTCATATGTAGGAAAACCCTAGAGGAAGAAGAGGAGGAAGAAGGGTACCTCGGCGGCGGCAGCGGTGTGACAAGCAAGCAATGTGTGCGGCACACAGCAGGCGAGCAGGTGACGGAGCACTTGGTGAGCAGTAGAGAGATCGATGACGGAAAGCGAGTGGCGGTGGTGGCAGGCATGGTGACAGCATTGCGGAAGGCGAGCAAGGCGGCAGAGCACTAGGCGAGCAGTGGCAGCAGAGCACTTGGCAAGCAGTAGAGAGATCAGTGGCAAAATCACCAGACCTAAGAATGTTGGGAATGAAACAGAGAAAGGGGTAGAGTCTGGTTCACGCGAGTGCTATTAAGTTAACTATAGACGTCGGTTATTATAAAAAACCAACGCTTAAAACAATAGGCGTCAGTCACCACAAAAAATCGACACCTATCTTCAATGATAGTCGTCGGTTCTAACTAGAAAAACTGACGTCTATCTACATATGTCGGCAAAAAAAAGTTCTTGAATTATGACCATAGTCGTCGGTCTCCGTAGAATAACCGACACCAAAGGGGGGTGAAAATTTTCATGGGGACAGCGTGTGAAAACACATCGGCATCAGTTATTGTAAAATAACCGACGATAAAAATAGGCCAAATTTCTATCGCACGATAAACCTTTAATTGTCAGTTGCTCTGTTAACAACTGACGACTTATGTTAAATTTTAGAGGTAATTTTTTCACAGGAAAATTTAGATTTGGCAGTCAATTTTAGGTGTCAGTTGGTTATTAAGGAACCGATGCTAAATAAAAAGCGATACCTGTGTTTGGCCGCTCTTCACAGATAGATGTCAGTTTTTGTAGTCAACCGACGTTGTATGCTTTAGGTCTCGGTTTTATGTATACAACCAACACCTGTAAATGTGGCATTATAAGCCATTTTTGTAGTAGTGTTTAGGGGATGACCCTGTGCTTGGTTTGGGTCGACACAACACGCGGCCTTGGCCTAAAATGGTTAAGAACGGTCCAAACAAGGAAAATCAAGGGGGAAAGGTGATTTTAGATGCAATTTTTCAAGAATGTGTATAGGGATCTACAATGCTCCAATTAGGATGAATTTTTGGAACCCAAGTTTAGAATAAACTCTAGAATATTTATAAAGATTTTGGGATCCATAGGAGGAAGGTAAGTACATGGATGATCTAAAAGAGTAACAATCATTATCAAGATGTATTTATGTGTACATAAAGTACAATCATGCATTAAATACTCAATTTATTTTCACAAAATTTCCAATTGACTAAAGGATGATTAGGTGGGGTCCAAAGTAATGATAATGGATAAGGATAGATAAGATTGAGATATTAAAAACTTACTTTATCACATCCTCCCCTACTTATGGGTAATTTTGCCCTAAAAATCCAAAAACACCATCAATGCTTGGTTGTATCTAATCCATGTGATATCCTCAAAATTATAATCATGTTGTAAACTAAAGTAATTTATAAACTTTTATTGATCAACTAGAGGTAAAAAGATCATACTTCATTGATTTTATTATACTGAGTCAAATTCCAAGCCATATCAAATTAGAGTAAGGGTCGGGATAGAGAGTCAAGATTAAACATCACAAATCAAATTTGGTCATGATCACGTAAAATTGTGAATTAAGGGTGAAGATTTGAATATCAAATACTTTGAGCCAACCATTCAAAGTAGGGTAATATTTCCTATTTAGACTCTAGTTGTGCTCATTCATTCAAAAGCAATAATCTAGAACAAATTTGAAACATCAATCTCAATTCATAACCAAGGATACTCAAGGTTGATGAATGGCTAGACCTAGCTCATTTTAGGAAATTAATCCTATAATAAAATGCATCATCCTCAAAATTATCATTGAGTCAACATCTCAAGGTCTGATTTTTTGGATCAAAGGTCAAAACTTTGGATGATTAATTTGTAGGTCAACTAAGTATAGTTCATCATTTAAGAGTAAGTTGAGATTTTTAGCTTTAAATGTGGGGATTCAGATTAAATCATAGATCAATTTTCAAAAGAGCACCTATTCTCTACAAGGGTATAATAGGTTCAAAACAAGATGTGTAAGAGATACATAAATAAAGAGTACCTTTAATTAGTATTCTTAATCTTTGGACCATCTTCTTTGTTGGGTGTGGGTACACTTGCATGCTATTTGTCAAAGTTGTGTTTGGCATCTCATGAAGAAGGTTGGTAGGGGCATTCCTTCCTGAAATGTATTTCCTTCTTGTAGAAGTTGCTAAGCATATTTTGATGCCAATACAATCCATGGTGCCTATTCCTATAGTTGAAACACCTCTTTGGTTTTGTCCCCTTCTTACTCTAAATTTTGGGACCTTCATTGAGCACTTGAGCTTTCCCTCAGTGTGATATCGACCTATATTTTTGTTCAAATTTCCATGGATACGGGGTTTAGATGAAGGGATGAAAATACTAAGGGTGATGTGAATTCCTATAGGGACAATAGATGTTGTTTGGGTTTCTATGTCAAAAAAGGTTTCCATGAGAATCTTTGTTTGATCTTCCCATTTTCCAATTTTAAGGGTTTTTCTATGTGGTTCCTTAACATTTTCTTCCTCATTGGGTTCCCTATCAGAGTTTTATTTTTCCTTATCATTATTTACACCAGAGGCATCCTCTTCAACCTTTTCACTGTTTGAAGTTTGGGTATCCATCTGCAAGATATATTCAACTCCATAAGTTTCTCATAATACAACTTGGATACAAGATATTGAAAACTTACAAGTTATATGTAACGTCCCAGGATTTGAGACCTCAGATATAATGATCTTAAAAGGAATGATTGGACTACCCATATCACCAAGGTGCACTTCCTTTTCTGGGAGCCCGTCACTAAAGAACTCCATAGTTAAGCGTGCTCAGCTTGAAGTCACTACTACAGAAATGGCTTATAACGTCACTTTTAAAGGCATCGGTTGTATAAATACACTGACACCTAAAACCTAAAGTGTTGGTTTAATAAAACAACCGACATCTATTTGTCAAGGGAGACCAGACACGGGTATCACTTTTATTGAGTGTCAGTTTCCTAATAATAAACTGACGCCTAAAATTAACTGCCAAATCCAAAATTTCCAGTGAAAAAAACTACCTCCAAAATTTAACATATGGCGTCGATTATTAACTATTAAACCGACGACGAAAGGTTATTCCCGAGACAGAAATTGGGCACATTTTTTTCGTCGGTTTTTCTACAATGACCGACACTTATGGGTTTTCCTGCATTGTTCCCAGGAAATTTTTCACACCCTTTGAGCGTCAGTTTTCGAAAGAAACCGATGACTATGGTCATTAATCGAGAATTTTTTTTTAATTGGCATATGTATATAGACGTCGGTTTTTGTCTAGTAAAAACCGACGACTATCATTGAGAATAGGTGTCGGTCTGTTTGTAGAACCGACACCTTTAGTTTTATGTGTCGATTTTATTTAAGAACCGACACCTATTGTTAACTTAACAACACCCGTGTGAGCCCGACTCTTCCCCTTTCTCTGTTTCATTCATTCTCACGCTACTCCAGGGTTTGCTCCGGCAATTTCTCCTCTGCCCCCACCTCCGCTGCTGCTTACTCCAGTCGTGCACTGCTCCGCTCGCTTGCTGGTCCTCTACCCACCTCCACTGTCGCTTGCCCTCTGCTCCTAGCTCGCTGCTCCGACGACCTTCTCTCCTGCTCCGGTGGCCTGCTCTCCCCGCACCGCCACCGCTCGCTGCTTCTACTCTCCCCACCGACGCCGCCGAAGGTACCTACTCTTCTCTTCTTCCTACTCTTCTTCCTCCGCCCTCAAGCAGGTACCCTGCTCCACGACCATGTGAAATCGCAGGTTGGCACGGCCATGCTGGGTACCACGACCTTGTTGGTAGCACGGCCGTGTTGGCTAATTTTGTGCTATATTGCTCAATTATAATCGGATAGCTACATTTGTGTGTAATGATTATCTTTATGATGAACATGCATCTACATTTGTGTGTATTCATAGAATGGATAGATCATGGATGGTTTCACCCCAGAGTTTATATCTGGTCTTGACCAGTTTATTAGATTTGCCGAGGAACATAGGAAACAACCTGGAGATAGGTTCTACTATCCATGTAGGCATTGCGGTAACAACTTGAAAGTCAGCAATGGTGATGAAATCAAAAGTCATGTCATGTGCAACGGGATTGTACAAGGCTATACATAATGGCACTGGCATGGAGAGATTTCAAACCTGATATCAGTGGATGTTGATAGCAGTGCTTGTCTGGAAGAAGAAATTGCCTCCGATGATGTAGATGTGAATGAACCAGTTCCCCTCCGATGACGTAGATGTGAATGAACTAGTTCCAGTAGACATCGTTGATGCGATGTTGGATAGTTGTGGGGTTGAGCACACCGATCCACCTCCCATTTTTAGAAACATTGTGCATGATGCTGAGATATCGTTATACACATGTTGTACTAAGTTTACGAAGCTTAGCGATGTGTTGAGATTATATAAGCTGAAAGCTAACAATAGATGGAGAGACAAAAGCTTCACGTCATTGTTGTCTTTGTTGAAAGAAATGCTTCCTGAAGGAAACGAGTTGCCAATCTTAACATACCATGTAAATAAATTGTTGTACCCAATGGGAATGGATGCCAAGAAGATACATGCATGCCCGAATGATTGTGTATTATTTCAAAAGGACTATGTGGATTTGAAAGATTGTCCAAAATGTGGTGCGTCACGGTATAAATTGACGACTTCAGGGAAGTCCAAAACTGGTTCTCCTGCCAAGGTTATGTGGTATCTACCTATAATGTCACAGTTTCAATGCTTGTTTGCCAATCCGATAGATGCGAAGAATTTGAGGTGGCATGCAAATGTTAAGAAAAATAATGATGGGATCCTATGACATACGTCTGATTCCCCACAGTGGAAGAAGATTGATCTATTGTACCGTGAATTTGGTGAAGAAGTCAGGAATCTAAGACTTGGGCTTTATACAGATGGGATGAATCTGTACGGGACATTGAGTAGCCAACATAGCACTTGGCCAGTCATGCTTGTTATATACAATCTTCCTCCCTAGCTGTGTATGAAAAATAAGTACGTAATGTTGTCATTGTTGATATCGGGCCCTAAACAACTTGGAAATCATATCGATGTTTATCTTAAACATCTAATTGATGAATTAAAGAAACTCTGGGGTGAAGGTGTGATGACCTATGATGCTTCATGAAGAGAGACATTTCTTTTGCATGCTATGTTGTTTTGCACTATTAGTGACTTTCCAGCATATGGGAATTTGTCTGGATATAGTGTCAAAGGATCTCAAGTGTGTCCTATATGTGAAGAGAACACTGATTCAATAAGACTAAAACATGGTGGTAAGACTGTATATCTCAGTCATCGAAGGTTTCTTACAAAATTCCATCCATATCGTAGGAAGCGCAAAGCATTCAATGGATTGAATGAGGTACGGAGTGCACCTAAACCTATACTAGGGGAGGTTGTTTATGAAAGAGTAAAAGACTTTGTCAATGAATTTGGTAAGAGATCACAATGTACTATGGCCACACGGAGAGACAAATCTTTATTCAAGAAGAAGTCAATATTTTGGGATCTTCCTTATTGGAGTTCTTTGATAGTCAGACATTGTATCGATGTCATGCACGTTGAGAAAAATCTCTGTGATAGTGTCATTGGTACTTTGTTGAATATACCAGGTAAGACTAAAGATGGGATAAAATCCAGACTAGACCTATGTGAAATGGGAATAAGGTCATAATTAATATAATTTCGGAAATGGGAAATCGGAGAACATACTTACCACCTGCTTGTTACACATTGTCTAGAAAGGAGAAGAAATCTTTTTGTGAATGTTTGGTAAATGTTAGGGTGCCACAGGGTTACTCATCCAACATCCGTAGATAGGTATCAATGAAAGATCTGAAGTTGATAGGTCTTAAATCTCATGATTGTCACACTCTAATGCAACAAATATTGTCTGTGGAAATTAGATCTATATTGTCGAAGCATGTATGGTTTGCAATCACTAGACTTTGTTTCTTTTTCAACAGTCTGTGTAGCAATGCTATTGACCCTGATACTCTCAATAATTTGCAAAGAGAAGTGGTTGTTACCCTATGTCATCTTGAGATGTATTTTCCTCCGTCATTCTTTGATATCATGGTACATCTTGTTGTCCACTTGACTAGGGAGGTGAAAATGTTGGGACCAGTTTTCTTGCATTGGATGTATCCCTTTGAACGATACATGTGCATTTTTAAAAGTGATGTTTGAAACCATTATCAGCCTGAAGGGAGTATTATTGAGGGTTATGCGGCGAGAGAGGTTATGGATTTTTGAAATGACTTTCTCAGTGGTAATGACACTCCTGGTAATGACAAGAATATTGAGGACCAATTTGCCAAAGGAATTTTGGGATCACGGGTGAAAGTAATCAGCTGTGAGCAGTTGGAACAAGGTCACTTGTATATTTTACACAACATGGATGAAGTGAGTGTTTATATCGAGGAACATACCAATTTCATCAAGAGACAATATCCTCGAGTCAATACAATGTGGCTTGCTAGAGAGCATAACAAGACATTTATTAAGTGGTTCGAAGATAAAGTGTTACATCAACTATCTCAAATAGCAGATGATATTACTGAAACTATCAAATGCCTCGCCTTTAAACCGAAATTGAATGTTATGTCTTATGAAGGGTATGACATTAATGGATTCACATATTACACAAAGCACCAAGATGATAAGAGTGTCATCCAAAACAGTGGGGTCACCCTTCAAGCGTCGACTATGTTTTTTGCAAGTGTAAAGGATAAGAGTCCACGTGAAGCTAAAATGTCATATTACGGTGTCATTGAAGACATATGGGAGTTTGACTACATAGATTTCAGAATTCTTCTCTTCAAATGTAATTGGGTTGATAACACCAAAGGATTTATAGTAGATGAATTGGGTTTCACTTTAGTGAACTTTAAAAAGATTGGCGAGAAGGGTGAACCATTCATATTGGCATCACAGGCGAAACAAGTATTTTATATCGATGATCCTGCAAATGATAAATGGTCGGTTGTTCTTCATGGTAAAAGACAGTTCATTGAATATCCTATAGATGAAGAAGAGTACTATGTTAAGTATGATGACTCCAGTCCATTCTCAGTTGGGTTGCCAACACCAGCAAATATTGAAGCTAATGATGACTTGTATGTGTGCGGAGATCACAATGAAGGATTGTTAATTGATAAAAAATTGCAATATTAGAGGCATGTTTATATTTTTTTATATGTTTTATTTTTCTGAATGTGAACTTTACAATGTGAATTACTTTACAATGTGAATGTGAACTTTACAATGTGAATTTTACAATGTGAATTACTTTACAATGTGAATGTGAACTTTATAATGTGAGCTTTACAATGTGAATTACTTTACAATGTTAATTACTTTACAATGTGAATGTGAACTTTACAATGTGAATTACTTTACAATGTGAATGTGAGCTTTACAATATGAATTACTTTACAATGTGAATGTGAACTTTCAGATGGCTGAGCATTCTCCTGATGACCATGCTGATGATTACCATGAGGGTGAGGACATCAATGCGCCACCTCACAATGTAATTTTTAAAAATATATACCATATATTTATATCTATATGTCCATTTCTAGTTATATCCTGTAAGTGTGTTTATTTTGTCAAATTTTAGGTTGATGATGCAAATGTACCCTCTGAAGCACTTGAGGAACTTGATAAGCAGCACCAAAAAGTTGACAAGAGAAGGGGCATCACTATGATGAAGAAGTTAATAGAGCAAAGGGGCAATGGACCCAAACTTGTTGTGGATTTTGATAATGCAGGGAATGCAATTGGAGTGAATCGCAATTCATTTGTTTCATATCTTGGGTATCTTACTCGTAGCCATTGCAGTTGTAAGATAGATTCTTGGCATAAAGTTCCTAAGGGGAAGAAAGACATAATATGGAAGGATTTATGTGTGAGTCATTATTAATTTGCAATTCTATTTGTTAGATTACTAATTGTTTGGATACTAGTTAATAGCAATTATATTTTGCAAGGTATATTTGAATTGGATGAAAATATGCATTGTAAATGTGTGATGCAACGTTGTGGGAGAGTCCTAAGGAACTATAGGACAAATCTCACCTGAGAATACATAAAAGAAGGTGATAAGAGGAAGAAGACAGTCACAGAACAGTGGAACTTCCTGGATAAAGAAGAATGGGACGCATTTGTTGCTTCAAGAAAAACTGATGAATTCAAGGTATTAGGCGTCACCCCCAATTTAATATACATTGTATTCACCTATTTAAGATTAACATTTAGTGTTACTAACCAAATCATTAATGTGCATACTAACTAGGCCGTCAGTGAGGCGCAAAAAGCAAGGCGTGCACTGAATGTGAATGACCACACAATGGGTCCAAAGGGGTATGCAGACATTCGCCAAAGACTATAGTCTGAGGCTACTGCTCAGTCTGCTGCTACTCAAGAGTCCTCTACTATAGGTAGCACACCTCTACCTCACCATGAGGTCTGGATAGCTGGGAGGCAAAATAAGAAGGGAGAAATAAGGAAGCCCGCAACTGCTGAGGCGGCTGTAAAAATGGTAAAATACAACTCTTACAACCATCGTTCCAATATTGATTATTTGTGGTGTTTACTTAATTACAAATTTTTGTTTTGGCGATTAGCGGGGGCTGCACGAGCTGAGGAAACAAGGAAGGTTCATCCCTGAGGGCACAAGGGATGAATTGACAGTTGCTATGGGTAACCCAGAGCATCCTAGACGTGTTAGGGCTGCAGGCACTGGTGTGGGCATCAAAGCGTTCTTTGGGCCATCCCAGCACAAACATGTCCCAAAAGCGGGACTTTCACAAGAAGAGGTAACCCATTCTTTCTTTATAATGTTACTGTAAAAGAGAATTCAATAATCAGAAGCTAACATTTCTTTTATCCATGTATAGGTAGATAAGCTAGTTGATAGGAAACTCGACGAAGCAATGAGAAAGTGGCAGGCATCTCAGACTGCCACTCAGCAGACAGTACATATGGTGTCCCTCTCTACTCCTACTGCAGAGGTTGGGAGTAATCCTATAGACCCACCACCTAGCACATCCAATGTAAGTATTTTTATGACATAATAACTAGTCTTTTCAAGATGATATGTTTTCAAGATGATATGTATATATGTATATAACATTCTTTACACAAAAATTTGTAGGGGTTGAATCCATGTTGTCTAAAAACTAAAGAATTTGTCGTTGCAGAGGCATCGACTTACCCATCCCTACCAGGGGAAATGTTTCATGGGTCTCCATTACCAGCTGGTTGGGTTCATGTGAGACCGCTACATATATTCCCCAACTGGATGGATCTTCCATTGCCATATGCCCACCCAAATTGTGAAACGCTTGGTGAGGCAGAAGGCAGAGTGATATTGTGGCCAAAAGCGGCTGTCCTCTATACTGAAACTGTATGGTAAATTTACATTATGTTAAATTGTTAGTGTGTGTATATGATGTCAGTTGATCTGAAATTATATATATATACATGTTAAAAAGAAGACACCCACGGCATCTAGGCCTCCACCTCCACCTCCTACATTACCAAGTTGGGTTCCACAGGACCTACCTATCCCGTTAGGTCCTGATTGTAGGTGTATGGCAATATATAGGAAATGTAACTTTTGGTGAAGAATGATTCCTTCACAAATGTACATTAATTCCTTCAAAAAAAAATTGGTTGAAGGCCATTCCTTCACAAAAAGTCCTACTCTAAAAGCCTCTTCACAAATACTTTGATGAGAGACTCTAGCCTTCACAAATACTTTTTTGAAGGACTATTTGGCCTTCACAAATAAACTTCCCAGGCCTCCCAAATACATTTTTGAAGGCTAATTTCACAACTTTCAATGAGGTTCTAGAACCTTCACAAATACTTTTTTTGAAGGATTATTTGACCTTCACAAAAATAATTCCCAGACCTCCCAAATACATTTGTGAAGGCTAATTTCACAACTTTCAATGAGGTTCTAGGGCCTTCATAAATATACTTATTTTATCATGAATTACAATTGTGATCTATATTTTTGTGGCTTCTATTAGGCACAAAGAATATTTTAATAAACTAATTTAGTTAATAAGACACAACAACCATAACAAATCACTCTTTTGAAACATTCCTTTTATTTCATAGAGAAAAATTGTTCATTACATAGGGGAGGACATCGGCCTTTTCCCCTTAATCGATACAAATTTCAATGTAAGTATATATCGACATTTTGACTTTATCACTCATTTAGCCAATGACCAACTTTGATAATGTTGAGAGGAAGCTTGGACATCAGGCCTCTGTCCAGCATAGAGTTCATGCTCCACTACGATGTCAATGTGGTGGCATGCATCTGTTTTTCCTGTGTGACAAATGCTTGCAACTTGAAGTGTAAGGGTGAAGAGGATTGCTGAAGGTATGAAATGGGCATTAACATTGAAAGGTCTTGTGCTTTCTTCACTGCGTAGATCAACTGGATTCTTTGTAGGTGTGTGATCGTGCTATTTTTGGAAGATGCGATTTGACACGAATTTACCGTGCGTAGAAACGCAAGTGTACGCGTCAATGTAATATAGGCCTTTGTGAGGCCCGAGTCGAACTCAGGGATACGTGAATTGTCGAAGACTACTACTAACTACTCGCAATCAGCTAGACCGATTAAAGAGTTGAGAGTTGTTGTTAAAATTAAAAGAAAATAGAAATAAAACAAAACAAAGCAATCGATTAAATGTTTGGTTTAATTAATTCAAAACGAGATCTTTAGGATTGTGGTTTCACCGCGGGTTTTCATTGTATCAAATTCTATGTAGTCACTCAATTTTATCTCTCTATCTGGGTAGTGGCCTGAAATTAGAATTGCCCACTGTCGTGGTACAATTCACTACCTATGTCTAGGTCGGTTCCACCGTCGTAGTAACCTATACCCTAAACTAGGTGCATTAAAAATGATCTCTCGGTATCCACCATTAACCTTACACCACCTTGTTCAAGGGATTTGTCAATTAATGTAAATTTTGTCTCTTTTCAACCATTAATTCTTCTTTCAAAGTAATTAAGGGCATTAGAGTATTATTATGGTGATCAAGCATAACAATATAATTGACAAAACGAAATTATACCACGGATTTAAGAGATAAGATATGAATTACTATGATAAAATTGTCATACAATGAATTCCCGGGCTACTCCCGGTCCTAAAGACAAAGGGGATTAGCCCCGCATGTTCATCTCAAAGCAAAACATGGTAGAGAAAAGGGGAAACATGGAGAAAAACGTGATTGAGTGGTGAAACCCCTGAATGGAGAAGATCCAAGCGATCCTTGGCATAGAATACGCGTTCTCCCACCTTTCAGTGGTGGAAATCATCTTCTTCGGCGTCTGGATCGGCTGGGGCGTGCTTCTGGGCTTTGTTCTTCTCTCCACACCTTCTCGGGACGTGTGCAGTGACTAATGACATGATGATTCCCTCTTGGGCGTCGTAATTAGGTATAATTCCTGAGTTAGGTCGCCAATTAATAAAAACCGTTGGATTAAGATCAATCTGAAGCAAACTCATATCTGACGGTGTTGATACCATCGACGCGGGTCGATGGTATCGACCTAGCGCAATATCAGCAGTTCTTCTTTTCTTTTATCTTTGCGCCTGATGTCATCTCAATACCATCGACGAGGGTCGATGGTATCGACAAACCTGTAGTGACGGTTTTGTCTTTTTGTGTCGTTGTACCTCCACTAGTCGATAGTATCGACATATGAGTCGATAGTATCGACTCACTTCTCGCCAGCAACCTGATGGTATCTCAATACCATCGACATTCCTGTTGATAGTATCGACTTTCTTCTGGTCCTTGCGGTTGGCAACCTATGGTCTGGTCGATGGTATCAACCACTGACGCTGGTATCGACAGTAGCAAATACTTGTTTTTCCTAAAATTTCAACACAAAACCACATAAGCCAAAACAAAATATATTCTTTTGAGAATTTATACTCAAAATGCTGAAATAAGGGAAATTTGACATAGAGAAGTAGCATAGACCAAAGTAGATGAATTATGCAACATTAACCACGAAAATGACTAATAAATGCATAAAACACATATCAAACAAGCCTATAAATGCGACTCAAAATCATCGCATTGAACTCCCCTAAGCTTGAACATTGCTCGCCCTTGAGCAACTAAACCTTAGAATAGAATTGCCAGAGTCAACTAAAGAACAAAGCATCACAACAAACACCCCATATGACTCCCACCGGACATTCGCATACCGACCCTCGCTAACCACAGAATGATAATTACCCTAGAGGTGATAGTAATCATTCATAAAAGATATCTACCCCAAAACTGATGAACACTATCACATAAGGCAGTTAACATAATAAAACTCGTCGGTCCAGACTTGGTGCATCTTGTGATCTCCTATTCTACGTTGCTCGCCCTAACTACCATCTACATGGAAGCAGTTCTCCTGATATTCACAAGTGAGGAGAAAATCACGGTGGCCTACCAATCTGAGCAACGGGTGGATGGAATGGGTGGCTAATGGAAGAAGTGGAAGCATTATACGGTTTCAACATGCATAAAACAAAAATGCCCTAAATGATGCAAATGCACATGAAAAATGCCCTAATGCCTGAGATTGGGTGGAATGATGCATGCACTAACATCCCATCTCAAAATGAGATGGATATCTAATTGAGCTACATCATGTACTTACTCATCTTAAAATGCAGGTGAGATTATGCTCCTTCCTCCTCCTTAATCTACTTGCTTCTAACTAACTTTCTTTTTTTTTCAATTTCATTTTTTTTAGATTTTTTTCTTTTTTTTTCAAGCCCTTATATCCATGATTGACAATGAATACTTTATTGGACTTACTTTTCTGCATAACTCAAATATTTGAACTATTTAGAAGGTATGGAACAATTTAATTCACCATTAAAGAAGAAATGAGGTACATGATATACTCTATGCATAAAAGTTATGAATGCAACTAAATGACATGCACCTATGGGTAATGTGCATGTATAACTATTCTATTTTTTATTTTTCATGCAAAACATATGAAAGTGGTTGCAATGCAAGTCCTATCTACATGACATGCAATCAAAAAGGTTAAAACCGTACTTTACTTCCAAATCTTATGGTAGATTGCGAAAAGCAATGAGGTGGAAAGATCACAAGACTAATTGACTGAACCTTTGAAAAGTATTATGTGTCCCTCCTTACTGACCTGTATAGTGGTTAAGAGGTTTCTCTCTCTTACTTCAAATTAGAGTCTCATTATCATTTGGTCAGTTTAGGCTCAAACAACCAATTCCGTCCACTTTCATGAATCATTAGGAATGTACAATTGTGATTTTCTATTTTAAAGTTGACAAAACCAATCATTTTCTCAAGTTAAGTTCTCAAAGTTGAACAACACTCAAGCTTGCTAACACTAAAAAAAAAATTTAATTTTCCCTTAATTCCCATGTACATGCAACTGAGATGACACAAGACTTAAGACATCCACGATTACACTAGATAGAATGTGGATCTTACAAACAAACTAAGATTGCAAGAAACAAATGACAAGAACAAAAAGCAATAAAACTAAAAATAGAGAAAATAAAAGATAGAGTTGTTCCAACTCCCCCCCTAAGCTTGAATTCAACTATGGCTTCATAGTCAAAAACAATCTTAAAGGTTGGAACAGAGATACCGATTTACTCTTCAGGTGGAGGCGGGTACTGTGGAGTCATGGGGTCCAAAGATGGGTACTCCCCCTGGAAGCTCGGATCAAACTGGGCCCTAGGTGGAGGTTGTGGATAGCCTCCAAAGTAGTTCTGGCTCCAATAGTGATCATAAAAGGGCTGTTGTTGCATCTCCATCCTATGCAACCGGTCATGAATCTGTTGTTGGTTGTCGAGGAGGAGACGCTCGTTCTCGAAGATTGCCCTTTCATTGTCCAGTAGCCAGTTTGTAGTCTCTTGAACACCAGTGTACATCGTCGTGTGATGCTGCTGCGTCTGCTATATCTCATGCAGCATAGCATACATGCCCTACATCGAGTAGACATCCTCGCTTGGCTGTGAGGGCGGTGGTGGTGGCAGAGGCTGCGAAGATGAAGATGCACCCAGATGCATGCGAGGACGCTTCCGTGGTGCCACGCGTGCCTGAAGAGGAGTGTAGGTCTCCTCTTCCTCTTCAGCCTCATCGTCATTGTTATTGTCGTCGTCATTGTCGTCGTCTTCATCGGAGTCAGCAATGGCTATGATAGGCCATCGAAAATGTTGTGCCCTTCGATGTTGAAGACAGGATCGGGAAGCGAGCATTCTTGGTATGCATGGTTGACGTGGCAGTGTGCATACGCCAAACCATCTCAAAGAAGGATGAGGTGGGAGAGGTGCAGATGTTGCAGGTTCACCTTGCTCCTGTTGGAGAGAGGAGTAAGCTGCTGGAAATTCAACCCAAGGTAGGAGGCCAGCTTTGTGATAAGCCCTCCAAAGTGAATTGGAGCTTTCCGTGTACTCCTCTTTACCACCAAAATGCGCGTTAAGAAAAACGCACCCCAGTTGCATTCTTGGCGCTTCAAAAGCTTGTTCAAGAAAAACAAGTCCGTCTCCTGGAATTTGCTGAGAGCCAGATCACCACGGCCGAATAAAGTGGTGCAGATCATGCGGTGTAAAACCCACACGAATGGGTGCTCAAAATCTGCTACCTCCGTGTTGTGGTAGCTCACAGCTTTGCCCGGCAGCACCGTCACAAGCTCGGCGAAAATCGTGTCGTAGTCGGTGCGGTTGTCCGGCCGCAGGTAGTCAGACTGCGAATGATTCTAGTTGAAGATCTTGTTGAACTGCCGGAGTGTAAGGGTGTAGTCATTTTTGTACAACCGGAAAGACACTCGGCCCTTGATCCACTCGCAGTCTGTGGCTATGATGTCGTTTGGCACGACACAGACGTCCAGTGATGCCATAAATTCAGCCACCGGCTCCTTGTAAGTAGGCCATTCATTGAAGAATGGCTGGCCATCGGCATGGAACTCCAGCTCGTCAGGCCTTCTTCCCGTGTTTTGGGCCTGCCCCTTCAGAACATAGTCGAGGTTGTCTTCGAACCCCAAGTTGCGGATTGTTTCCCGTTCAACATGATGGGTCGGCTCGATCTTTCTCTTCAAGATCTCCTCGTAGATCTTCTTGACCTCTACGGATGGATGAATCAGCTGCGGGCGTGAAATCGACATGGTAGGTGGTGGCACGAATTCTTGGATTTCCATCGGGTCGGCGCGTGACGACGATGCACCACCAACATGCACCATGATCACGACAGAAAGAGGAATAGAGAGAGAGCTCGGTGAAGATCGGAGAAGAAATCTCCGCTCAATGAAGAACGTGCTCGGTGTTGCTCGTCGTCGGGCTCAGATCGCTCTGGAATATGCTCGACACAGGTGGAGGAAGATTGCTCTGGAGTTGTGATGTCATATGATGACAATCCTTCTCATATATAGTCGTGGTCGGCGCTGCTATATGCCCGTCGATACCATCGACGTGGGTCGATGGTATCGACATGGGTAGCACAATCCGTACTACCGCGAGTATTGACGGTCGTCGATGGCTGGATCTGCGGGGCCCGGATTGCTGACGTGTCAATACTATTGACGTGAGTCGATGGTATCGACCCGTCCCCCAGATCGACTTCCTGGTTACTACGATCGCCGTAGTTCTTTCCTCGCGGATTGTTGACGTGGCACGTCGATACTATCGACGCGATTCGATAGTATCGACTCTCTGATTAGGGAAAACCCTCATGAGGCCCGGCCGCCGCCTTCTATGTGTGAATGTGTCGATACCACCGACAGGCGCGTCGATGGTATCGACTTTACTGAGACGATTTCTTCTGAAAATCTCCAGAGATCTCGCGAGTATCGACACCCATGTCGATACTATTGACCTCTGCTTGCAATCTTCGTGTTGGTATGTCGATACCATCGACGAGGCCATCGATAGTATCGACGTAGTGCAATTTCTGTAGTCGCCAACCTGTACCATGATCGATACCATCGACACAAGGGTCGATGGTATCGACTCTGCCTCAGTCCTTCACATGTAGCAAACGATCACGATATCTTTTTTTACACTAAAAACTAAGTTAAAACAAATCAAACTATGAATGTAAAAGAACTAAACTAAAGTACCGATGGTTGGGTTGCCTCCCAACAAGCGCCCTTATTTAACGTCTTAGGCTAGATGACTTGAAGCACATCATGCATCTGAAAGTGCAATGAGTTTGACCTCATTCACCTTCCTCGTGTAATCTTCACCAAAATACAACTTCAACCTTTCTCCATTCACCAAAAATGTAGTCTCGCCATCGCACACCATGATTGCGCCATGTGGTCTGACCTCTTCTACTGTGAATGGTCCACTCCATCGGGATTTTATCTTCTCGGGATGCAACTTCAGCCTCGAATCAAACAAAAGCACACGATCTCCTTTCTTGAAGGTGCGCATCTGAATGTGGCAATCGTGGATCAACTTTGTGCACTCCTTGTATATCCGAGAGTTCTCGTATGCATTCATTTGTAGCTCATCAAGTTCATTTAATTCAAGTAATCTCTTCTTCCCCGCTTCATCATAACTCAAGTTGAGCTTTCTCAGCGCCCAATGTGCTTTGTGCTCTAACTCCACCGGTAAGTGACAGGCCCGACCGTACACCAACCTAAAAGGCGTGGTGCCTATAGGTGTCTTGTATGCCGTCCTGTATGCCCACAACGCATCCGGTAGTAAGGCACTCCAATTCTTCCTCGTCGAAGCCACAGTACGCTCCAATATCTTTTTAATTTCTCGATTGGAGACCTCCACCTGTCCTTGAGTTTGCGGATGATACGGGGTACCAATGTTATGTTTTACCCCATATTTTCTCAATAGTGCTGAGAACTTTTGATTCCAGAAGTGCGTACCTCCATCACTAATGATCATCCGGGGAACACCAAACCTGCAGAAGATATTTTCCTTAATGAACCTGCACAATACAGTGGAATTATTAGTCCTTATGGGTATTGCCTCTACCCACTTTGACACATAATCAACAGCTAAAAGGATATACAAATTGGAATTTGAGGACACAAAGGGTCCCATAAAATCTATACCCCATAAATCAAATACCTCAACCTCCTGGAAAACATTTAGGGGCATCTCTTGTCTCTTCTAAATGTTACCCGCCCTTTTGTAGGAATCACATTGCCTCACAAACTCGTAAGCGTCCCTAAACAAAGTAGGCCAGAATAGGCCACTTTCCAGTACTTTGGCTGCCATACGAGAGCTTGCATGGTGTCCGCCCATCGGTAGTGTGTGGCAATGACGAAGAACACTCTCATATTCCACCTCAGGTACACACCTGCGTAGGACACCATCATTGCATTGCTTCAAGAGAATAGGGTCATCCCAAAAATAATATCGTAGAGAATGAAAAAATTTCTTCTTGTCTTGATACGTCCAATCATCCGGGATGATTCTGCAAGCAAGATAGTTCACTATATATGAAAATCACGGATCTTGAGAATTCACTTTCAAAAGTTGTTCATCCGGAAATGTCTCGGCAATGGGTATGTGCATATCTTTTTCATCTACCCTCTCTAACCTAGACAAATGATCCGCTACAACATTTTCAATCCCCGCCTTGTCTTTGATTTCGATATCAAATTCTTGTAAAAGCAAGATCCACCTAATCAATCTAGGTTTGGCATCTTTTTTCTCCATCAAATACTTAATAGCGGTGTGGTCAGTCCAAACTACGACTTTTGATCCAACTAGATATTGCCGAAATTTTTCAAAAGCGAAAACAACGGCAAGCAATTCTTTTTCGGTAGTTGTGTAATTGAGTTGGGCATTGTTCAAAGTCTTAGAGGCATAAAAAATCACGGCGGGTTTATTGTCCACCCGCTGTCCCAACACAGCTCCAACGGCGAAATCGGATGCATCACACATGAGTTCAAACGGCTTGGTCCAATCCAGTGTTTGCACAACCGGTGCGGAAATCAATTTTTTCTTAAGCACGTTGAATGCGTGTAAACATTTTTCATTAAAATAAAAAATAGCATCCTTTTCTAGAAGCTCGGATAAAGGTTTGGCGATTTTTGAAAAATCTTTTATGAAACGACGATAGAAACCAGCGTGACCTAAGAAACTTCTTACCCCTTTTACGGAATTTGGTGGGGGAAATTTGGAAATTACCGCAATTTTTACCGGATCTACCTCCAAACCTTTGCTAGAAAACTTATGTCCTAGCACTATCCCTTCACTCACCATCATATGACATTTTTCCCATTTGAGGACCAAATGTGTGTCCTCACAACGTTGTAACACCTTATCCAGATTGTAAAGGCATTCATCAAACGATGCACCATAAACTGAGAAATCATCCATAAAGACCTCTAGACAGCGTTCTACCATATCAGAAAAAATGGCGAGCATACAACGCTGAAAGGTCGTCGGTGCATTACATAATCCAAAGGGCATGCGGCGGTACGCAAATGTTCCATAGGGAAAAGTGAAGGTGGACTTCTCTTGGTCCTTAGGATCAATCGAAATCTGATAGTACCCTGAATACCCATCCAGAAAACAAAAATGTGATCGGTTGGCTAAGCTCTCTAGAATTTGATCAATAAACGGAAGAGGAAAGTGATCCTTTAGCATAGCGGCATTCAGTCATCGGTAATATATACAAACTCGCCACCCAGTTACCAAACGGGTGGTGATAGGTTCATTTAAGAGATTATGAGTAACAGTTATTCCCCCCTTTTTAGGGACTACCTGTGTGGGACTCACCCATGTCGAGTCAAAAATTGCATAGATGATACCTGCAGAAAGAAGATTAATCACCTCCTTCTTCACAACCTCCATCATGCTCAGATTTAGTCGACATTGCAGTTGAATCGCCAGCTTGGCTCCCTCCTCGAGCCAAATCTTATGCTGGCACAAAGTAGGGGAAAACCCCTTAATATCTGCAACAGACCACCCAAATGCTCCCTGGTGGTTCTTCAGCACTATCAGCAACTGGTCCTTCTCCTCAACACTCAGATAAGTAGAAATAATCACAGGCAACTTTTCTTCCTCATCTAGAAAGGCGTACTTGAGGTGTGGTGGCAGCGGCTTCAACTCCAATTTCGGCAGGCTGATTAAGGATGATTGAAGCGGAGGTGGGAGTTCGCCTAAATCTTCATAGTACCTCACATAGAAGCATGAAAACATCTGAAGCATCTTGGCGCACTCCTTCAGTGATCTGCTTCTCATCCAATCATGAGTGATATTGACTAAACATGCCTCAAGCGGTAATTCTGGATATGCATCAAAAACTGAATTTGCTATAGCCTCATCCTCAGTAGAGGGAGGAATGTCCTCATCCTCATCGTTCGGAAAACCTACAGCCTTGCAAAGAGATACCACCTTGGTCTGCTCCATGATGTCCAAATCCAAAGTCCCTTTTTCCACCTTGGTCATTACATGGGCCATATCTAAAAATGGCTTCCCTAGACAAAGTGAAATATTGTTGTCAAAATGTTTTACCGTGTGGCATTGCTCCTTGGATTTAGGTGAACTGGCACTGGAAGGCATGACCATCTCAAATCGGTCATCGGCTATACCTAAGGTCAAACGACCTCTCCCCATCTCGAGTATCATGTCGGTTGTAGCTTGGAATGGTCGTCCGAGTAATAGCTCATTGCCTTGTTCATCTTGCATCTCCATGAAGACAAAATCTACTGGAAAAACAAATCGATCCACTTTCACTAGCACATCTTCACAAATCCTGTATGGCTTTACCACTGAATTGTCCGCCAATTGTATTGTCATGTTGCTCGGCCGTGACTCTTTTAATCCCAGCTTCTTGAATGTAGAGAGGGGCATCAAGTTAATGCTCGCCCCTGAGTCACATAGCGCTTCACCAAACTTAACTTTCCCAATGTAACATGAGATGTTGAAACAGCCTGAATCTTGCCTCTTTGGTGGCAATGTGCCCATGATGAAGGCACTCACCTGCTCCTTAAGCACAACAACCTCTGTGTCTGGGATTTTTCTCTTCTTGGTGATGATGTCTTTCAGAAATTTCCCGTAAGAAGGGATTTGCTCAATAGCTTCCAATAAAGGGATGTTGACTGAAAGCTTTCTAAAACTATCTAGAAACTTTTTAAATTGGACATCCACTTTCCTTACCTTAGCATTGTTTGGATATGGGACCTGGACAGCCTGTGCCCTTTGATGTGGTGGCACATAAGGTGTCCTTTTCTGTGGCTCCTCCTCTGCAATAGGATCTTCAGTAGAATTCACTGCTATGTCCGCAACTGGTTCTGTGACCGGTATGAGTAGCTCCTCAGTGGCCTCACCTTCAATTTCTGCTTAGGGATTGCTTGGTTCATCGGCTCTGGGGGTTAACAGTTTCTTGCCACTCCTTAGAAAGATGGCCTTCGCCTGCTGGTTTCCTCCTGGAATATTAGTGTTACCCGAAAAACCTTGGTGCGCCGGCTTCTTCAAATTAGCTATTTCCGCTGCCATTTGTGCCATGGACGTATCTATTGTCCTCATTTGAGCCCCATGGCTCTGCAGTGTCTGCCCAAATTGGTTCATAAACTCCCCTTGTTGCTTTATTTGCTGGCCGAAAGTATTCATGAGTTCTTGATTTTGCTTTATCACTTGATTGAGCAGCTCTGTGCTCTTATCCTCCGCTACTGGCTGGGGTTTTGCATCTGGATCCTGCAAGAAGTTGTTTGGATCCTTCCAAGAGAACTTCTTGTCTTTCCTCCATGAATAATCATTATTCCTATAGCCTTGTTGCTGCCTCATGAATTTAACTTGAGCCTCATCCTCGGACTCAGTATCCTCCTTTGCAAGCAGTTTCTTTGCGAGAAGATCCATCTTCTCATTCAGCTCCTTGATTTCTTTAGATTCCCCAGCCACTCGAACATGCTCCATGACGTCTCTTTCGCCCCACGATTTCTTCTTGGCCATGTTCTTAAGGATTTCCCAACACCTGGTGTCTGTCTTGTTCAAGAAGAATCCTGAGCCGGCTGAATCGAGGTTGCTTCTATCATGCTCAGAAAGAGCAAAATAGAAGATCTTGACCTGTGTCTCCTTATCAAGCCCGTGATGCGGGCACCGCCTGAGCATGATCTGAAACCTTTCCCAGGTCTCAGAGTAGGCCTCTCCTGCTTTCTGGGTGAAGTTGTGGATCTTCCTGATCATGTCATTGGCCTTCTCAGGCGGGAAGAACCTTTTAAAGAAAACCTCCACCATGTGGTCCCAAGATTCCACATATTCATCGTCCAGGTTGTGTAACCACTCTCGTGCGTTTCCCGCTAGAGAACTCGGGAAGAGCTTCAAGTAGAGCACATCTTGTGGAATCTGTCTATTTTTATCATATCACAATTCTCCACAAATTGACTTATATGTGCGACGGGGTCTTCATTCTTGAGCCCATAGAATGCATTCGACTTCACCAGGTTGATTAATGCAGGATCAATCTTGTATGTCGGAATGTTAACCGCCTACCTCTTGATCGGCCCCTTGGTAGCAGATGAAGAAGACGCCTTGATATTCTCCCATATTGTCTGTGGCTCTGCCATTTCTTCATGTTCGGATTATGAATTTGTTTCTTCTAAATGGTCTTGATTGTGGCCTTCCTCGTCGTCAGATCCCGTCAGTGGAACCTCTGGTGCTTTTTGCGTGTAGCTCGTACTACGCGTCTGCACCATACACAGTACCTACAAAATAGTAAATTAAGTTCAGTACAGTGCTAGACAACTACAAGATGTGAAAAAGACTAAGCTATGAATTTTTTTTTAAATGAAAAAAAATAAAATGTGGCCTAGAATGGTCGCTTGCAGCACTCGTAGTGTCGACAACTTGTCGTATCCCCGACAACGGTGCCAAAAACTTGACACAAATTTACCGTGCGTAGAAACGCAAGTGTACGCGTCAATGTAATATAGGCCTTTGTGAGGCTCGAGTCAAACTCAGGGATATGTGAATTGTCAGAGACTACTACTAACTACTCGCAATCATCTAGACCGATTAAAGAGTTGAGAGTTGTTGTTAAAATTAAAAGAAAATAGAAATAAAACAAAACAAAGAAATCGATTAAATGTTTGGTTTAATCAATTCAAAATGAGATCTTTAGGATTGCGGTTTCACCGTGGGTTTTCATTGTATCAAATTCTATGTAGTCACTCAATTTTATCTCTCTATCCGGGTAGTGGCCTGAAATCAGAATTGTCCACTGTCGTGGTACAATTCACTACCTATGTCTAGGTCAGTTCAACCGTCATAGTAACCTATACCCTAAACTAGGTGCATTAAAAATGATCTCTCGGTATCCACCATTAACCTTACACCAACTTGTTCAAGGGATTTGTCAATTAATGTAAATTCTATCTCTTTTCAATCATTAATTCTTCTTTCAAAGTAATTAAGGGCATTAGAGTATTATTATGGTGATCAAGCATAACAATATAATTGAGAAAACGAAATTATACGACGGATTTAAGAGATAAGATATGAATTACCATGATAAAATTGTCATACAATGAATTCTCGGGCTACTCCTGGTCCTAAAGACAAAGGGGATTAGCCCTGCATGTTCATCTCAAAGAAAAACATGGTAGAGAAAAGGGGAAACATGGAGAAAATTGTGATTGAGTGGTGAAACCCCTGAATGGAGAAGATCCAAGCAATCATTGGCATAGAATGTGCGTTCTCCCGCCTTTCGGTGGTGGAAATCATCTTCTTCGGCGTCCGGATCGGCTGGGGTATGCTTCTGGGCTCCGTTCTTCTCTCCACACCTTCTCGGGATGTGTGCAGCGGCTAATGACGTGATGATTCCCTCTTGGGTGCCGTCATTAGGTATAATTCCCGAGTTAGGTCGCCAATTAATCACAACCGTCGGATTAAGATCAATCTGAAGCAAACTCATATCTGACGGTGTCGATACCATCGATGCGGGTCGATGGTATCGACCTAGCGCGATATCGGAAGTTCTTCTTTTCTTTTGTCTTTGCGCCTGATCTCATCTCTCGATAGTATCGACATATGAGTCGATAGTATCGACTCACTTCTCGCCAGCAACCTGATGGTATCTCGATACCATCGACATCCCTGTCGATAGTATCGACTTTCTTCTTGTCCTTGCGGCTGGCAACCTGTGGTCTGGTCGATGGTATCGACCACTTTCGATGGTATCGACAGTAGCAGATACTTGTTTTTCCTGAAATTTCAACACGAAACCACATAAGCCAAAACAAAATATATTCTTTTGATAATTTATACTCAAAATGCTGAAATAAGGGAAATTTTACATAGAGAAGTAGCATAGACCAAAGTAGATGAATTATACAACATTAACCACGAAAATGACTAATAAATGCATAAAACACATATCAAACAAGCCTATAAATGCGACTCAAAATCATCGCATCACTATTTCCTCAAAAATGCTTAGCATAGGAGTCACGCTTGATCCTCCAGCAATTAGGACCAAACTGTCATAGCTGAAATGCCACCAAGATATACGTAAGCTCAAAATAATCTATCAAATAAAAACCACATTATAATAGTTAACTTACTCATTTAGCATTTTTAAAATATGTTCATTAATTGATAGCTTTACACTTAGAATTCATAATTACAGTTCAAATAATCAAGTTTTATTACATGTTCTGTACAAGATATACATACCTCAGGAAGAGATTTGTCGAAGGTCCATATGGTTGGCACCTTTATGAACATCATGATGGTTGCAGTGTACCTCAAACCTGCAATCAGAGATATCAACTTCCAATGAATAAATTTGACAATGAAACCTTTTAAATCAGCATGCTCAATTACATACTTGGGTACTTTGCAAGAGTGAGTTGTACTGCTCTACATGGCAGCAGCCAGGCAGACATCAAGCAGGCTGTGTGAAGAGAATTCCACTAAAGCATAAAAATTGAGTAGAAAAGGTTTTCAATATATCTTGAGGTGTTAAATCTTTCTCTTTATTAAGGCTGGCTTCAGTTGTGGTATCTTTTGGTAGAACACAAACATCTCTGCCCCTCCCTCTCCCTCTGCCACTGGCTCTAGCTGGTGCCGTCTTAACTGCACATTCTTTTTTGCTTTGAGGTAGATGAGAATAACTTATCCGGTTCTGTAGCAAATATTATTAGAAACATGTCAACCAATGGAAGATTATCAATAGCAATTTAGTAGCCTGAACAATCTATGAAGAGATGCAAAGAACATCACAGCACCACTATAGCTCAAAACAATAAAAGAAATTGACCTTTATTATAGAATAAAAAAAGAGAAAGAGGTGTATCTAAATTTACTTGGGGATAGCTCATTATAAGATATCTGCACTCAATACATCTCAATGAGGATATGATCTAAAACCGAGTTGAATAGGAAAAAAGGATCCATGTAGATAAAACCCAACATGGTTGGGATTGAGCCTTAGATTTTTTATGATAACTACATCCCATCCTCATCCTTTTAGTTGTTTAATTTTTCATGTCGTTCTGAACCAAAGAACGTGAAAGTTAGGTGCGTAGTATGTGTGTTCTTAATTTACAATCTTGCTGAAGCTCCTTCACTTTTGTGCATTGTTGCATCATTACGATGCATGAATCGTTATTGATTTAAAATGAACATCTAAACGGCTAAGAAATGGTGACATCTATGCTGAAAGGTATCAACTATAGTATGAATTATTAACTAGTCACTAGGAGAGTTTGAATTATGTGCCAACTGTTGTATAAGCTATTAGTATCACCCAATCGCAGCAGAATTTGAACTATGTGCCTGCTTAATGCTTATTTCCGTTTCTCCAGCCAACTGCCTGTGCAAGTAGTAAGTGCCCATTCCCACTCACTTTTTCCAACTAAACGTTTGAAATAATTTACATAGGATGGGGGATTTCTGGAATAATTTACATAGGATGGGTGAACTGCAGATTATGGTAAGGAACCTCGTAGGATGGGGGATTTCTAGAATGCTCTGCAAGAGAAAAGCCCTTGCGTTTCTTGGGCCAGCTGGGTTTGGAAAGCTGAATCGCCAGCTGGGTTTGGAAGGCTGAATCGCCAACTGCGTTCTCTAAGAGCATCTGGGGTTTTTCTACTGCTGAAGACTTCATTTAAGAAATTCCTACGTCAATTTCTTATCTGTTGCAGTACTCGAGCAAGAAGAGTTGGATATGTTCTCATATGATCGTTTATGCTATTTGGTGTGAGAGGAATCAAAGAACTTTTGATGGAGCAGACTATCATCCGGAGAGGATATGGAAGGCTATCAAAAAGGATATATAGTTACTTCTTTAGGTTCTGTACAGATAGTTTAGGTTTAGAAATGCATGGATATCTTCTTTTTTGTTGTCTCTTGTACAGTTTCCTTTCTTTGGTCTGCTTTTATAGTACCTTTCTTTCCCCTTTCCGGGGGTATAGTTTTGTATCTTCTTTCATAGAAATTCTGCAGACATCTTGATCAATTCCCATTACTTTTGATGCTAATTAGTCTCTAGTTGAATTTTCATCTCTAAATGAATTTATCCCCATCATTTGATCAAATATATGCAAAACAACCCCTGGAATTATTTCCCTTAGTCATTGATACCATTAGTGCAAGTTGACATCCTTGTGTTCAAATATTGTGAGTAGACATTCCATTTGAACACTACATAATATTTTAACTATTTTCTTTGGAATCACATATAAGTGCAATTATGCATTAAAATATTAATATTTTACTTGTGTATGATAGTAATTAAGTTTGTCATCTTAGGACCATGACTAGAGTAGTTAGTATTTATACAAATTAATGTTTTGGAAAGATGACATGTTGAGAAGATTTTAGTTAAATGGACATTCATAATGATGGGTATATATTCATAAAATAGAAATGCCAATAATACCATACTCACAACCTATGACCCTAGAATGACCATCTTCAGCCAGTGCGTTTCCAGTCAGATAGAAATGTTGTCAACACCTGTCTCTAGCAACTACAGATCATCCAACCAACCTACATAAGTGACTCTCCCTTCTCCCCTCCTCTCCAGGGAAGGGAAGTCCTTACCTCACTCCTTCCATCCCTTGTCGATGACCTACAACTCGCACAAATCAAAGCCTTCCGCCCAGCAATGCCCATCAACACCACATGTTCCCAAAATCATAGCCCCCCCCCCACCTGACATGACCTACAGTATGCATATGTAGAAATTGACCTACAACACCACCGAACTGTCATGTTTTCTATGCAATCCATCCAATAGAGCTCCTCACAGCCTACAAAACTTCATATATGCAATAATGCAAAAAATAGGATTTATTAAAAGGGATCCATCCACCTCCTGCATCATGACCTGATGACAACAAAGTACATCCTCAACCACCATACATTGATTGCCTCTAGTCTCCACCAGACTTTGAATCGTCATGATCATTTAGCAACCTTACCAGCACCTCTGCCCAACCTCTACAACACCATATGCTTCATCACCAATACAAGCAACACTAATGATCCCCAGAGTTCAGACAAAGAGACATTGAAGAAGAGTTATCTACCAACCTCATCCTACATTGGAGATATAACCGCAGACCATATGCATTAATAGATGCAACTAGAACTCAGGTTTTAGAACTCCCATAGACTTTGTAGCAACATGTGTTATGCATAATGTAGGCTCCACTGTCATCTACATTGGACCTGGCCATCTCTTCCTCGCAATCTATAGAAAACCTCACCCAACCACACCATCGCTCAATATCCCTATGGAACACTATGGATGTAGCAGTAGTCATCTTGCCCAGTGAGCTAGTGTAGATTGAAAGGACACAATGTCAATTATTTATCCAAGCTCTTAAGAAACTCCTTTGGGTACAAATCCATGGTGATTGTAACTTACACCTGGCCCTTAATCTCTATCAAAAATACTCTATGGACAAAGCTTCTTCATGGCCCCTTCCTAACAAAGGTTCTCTTGTCTCTGTGAATCGTAATGGTTCTACTGCTATCAATGATCCATTGGCATTTTCTATTACCTAAAAAGATACAACAAGGAGGTGATAGAAAAACATTTGAATCATTTGAAAATGCACCCAACACACCTGTTTCAATTGAAGACAACAGTAATAGCGTTTCATAGACATTTCAAATATTTCTAATAATAATAAGAAAATGATTGAAGACAAAGTAAATGATTCTTCCTAATTGATGCAAGAAACAATCATGATGTCTTCTACTAGTCAAGCTTCCTCAGGCATTTGTAGACTTTCAAACTAATAAGAAATAATAAGCTTCAATCAAAGCTTGATATTGCAGATGATATCATTGGTAGTGGTTGGCAGGATAGTAAACCTAACTATGTGAAGCATAATGAGGTGTCGGTGGTACTTCCATCTTAGTAGATAATGTTGGTTCATCACTTAACGAGAATAACACAACACTTTAGTAGTCATCCTCTCATAATGCAGTCAATGTGGACGTTGTAACGAAAGGTGAAATCAAATATGGTGGTCATAAGTCTGAATCCAGTGAGCTAAAAGATATTCCAAGGAATACTGATAAGAAAGAAAATTTCAAAAGTACAACTAGTGCCTGTTGCTTGTCTAAAAATGTTTGTACTTGGGTCTCCAAAGAGCTAGATAAATCACGTGAAGTTGGTGTTGTCTTGTATGCTCTTTTGCACTTACACAAGGAAAAATATGTAGATTATGCAAACAAGACTATTCTCAATGTCCAAGAATTCCTCTTCAGAAGACTCTAACAAGCTACAAGGATAATGGGCATAGACATGAAATCTAGTTTTGTGAATAAGTGACAACCAACAACCAGAATGACACTGGATTCTCATTAATGTACATCAACCTTGGTAGTTTTTATAGAAGGAGCTGGCACCGGATATCAATTATGGAAACTGTTTCCATAAATCTGTTAGAGAAATTTATTCTATATGTACCTAAGACTATATTAAATAAGAATTAAGCAAGAAGTCCCTTTAAGATGTTATTGGATTTTAGGAAGTGGCTTTCATATTAAATAAGAATTAACCAAGAAGTCTCAATTTATTCCTTCTCTAAGGTTTTCTATATACAAGTATATAATCGGCGAGGTCATTGGTTCTAAATACAAGTTCAAGTTCTCATTATAGGAGCCTTGCGAGGATCCTCTGCTAAGCATACTAGCAAAACAATGCTAAAAGAGGGACTGACATACACTCACTTTCTTGGTTAAGTGGAAAATTATAAGAGGGGACGACTTATTACAGAGGCAAGCAATATCGGATAAAACTATAGAATAAAAGAAAATAGAAAACATACACACACATCCCAAATGAAAACAAGTCATCAGAGAAGAGTGTCACCTTGCAGTGGAATTAGGTTAGTGCATGTGAGCGAGGGGTGGAGAAGCTCGGTTTCGTAGAGTCTATTAAGTTGAACATAAGCTGCAAGTATCGGTCTTCCTGCCTCATTGATCACATGCAGACATCCACCATGAACAATCAAATTCCCTTTCTGATATTAACTCTAACTTATTTGTACTTTATAGAGCCTGATATCTAGCATATGCAACACAACAACACCATAAGTGTACAAGAAAATAGAATCTGAAAGATTATAAATAGGATTGAGATTATAAGACAACAAAAGTTTGCATAGTAGGTAGAAATCACTATTGATATTCTGCACTCATATTTTCAACTTAGAAAGAATAGATCATACCATTATAACTGACGCATGCAAGGGCATGACATGATACCCAACTTCAATGTTGGATCAAGCAAATTATAAATTGCATGTCAGTTTTCCAAATGACTAGATCTGCACCATGGAAAATACAACATCCAGAAGTGGATAGACAATATATTACATCATAAGCCAGAATGCATCAGCAAAGTGAAGATTGCCAAATGTGATGCATCCTTTCTCGAAAAGCATTGGTTTACAATTATCTAGGTCTAAGCACCCATGTCCTCACAAAAAGGTCAAGATCAGATTTCCTGTCAAATAACAAGACTGTCTATATGTGTACCCATGGAAATATTATTGGAGCAATTAGAGAATATTGAACAAAATCAAAGTCAAGATTCTAAAGAGAGGATTGTGCATGTTGTAGATTCTTTTAAACTCACATTTTTTCAACTACTCCTGAGTCAATTAAATTTAAAATTTATCAATATATATACCTCATAAGTCTCATATGGACTGTCCAACTACTCCCAAGTCAATTAACTTTAAACTTTATCAATAATTAGTTGACATATGGACCAAATGTAATTTTCTCCATGGATAATAAAAAACTAAGACAATGTAAAAAAAATTCATACACAATTTCTAAATACTATCTATAACTCTATTGTAAATTGTTGAAAATTCTTCAAGCATTATGAATGTCTTCTGTTGTAGTATCCCTTGCATGATTTTCTCCACTTGTACCACCTTGAGCAGGAAACGCACCAGTAGGAGTTGAAGTTGGAAAATATTGAGGCTGACAAAGAATTTAAATTTTCAATTTAAGATGAACATGAATAACCACACATTTGATAATACATTTATATATATACATGTGATGCACTTGTACCACCATGAGTGGGAAACATACCAACAGGAACACCATTTGAGAAATATTGATGCTTGAAAAGAAATTAAATTTTCAATGAAGTTGAACATGAATAGGCAAATATCAGTAATATATTTTTTATT
The DNA here is from genome assembly GCA_963693085.1 of Alisma plantago-aquatica. Lineage (NCBI taxonomy): Eukaryota > Viridiplantae > Streptophyta > Magnoliopsida > Alismatales > Alismataceae > Alisma > Alisma plantago-aquatica. The sequence continues at coordinate 570,730,803 of OY856415.1, read as the reverse complement.
TATACCTGGGATCCACTTGTACCACTTTGAGCTGGAAACACAATAGTAGGAGGTCCATTTGGAAAAAATTGTGGCTTCAAAAACAACTGATAGCATGAGAAGGAGTTTCTTTCAGATAAGTCATTATAAACAATGTATGTATATTATACCTGTGATTGAAATGTAAACAATGGCCTGTTCATACTATTTGTGGTAGCTTGAGTAGAAAACACACCAGGAGAAGTCTCGTTTGGAAACATTTGAGCCTTTAAAAAAATATTTTCATTTTCAACTTATGTTATTTACAAACATTTAAAAATTCTAAAATTGTGTATATATGTACCTGTGTTCCAAAATTTGACGATGTTGTACCAACACTAGTATGAAATTCTCCATAAGGGGGTGGATTTGGAAACACACTCGCCGGTCTAAATTGTGTACTTCCAACTGATTCGGCCTATTCAAAACATAAAAGAGAATAAAACAAATTCTATTTATTTTGTAATATTATATCAATAAGTTTGATGTAATACTCGATTGTTGCCATCAAATAAATTGATTTCGCTGCACCCATGTTATAAATTGGGACCAAGATTTTTGCATATTTTTCATTTCTTGAGTAGCCTCTTTTAATTTATCCTACAATGAAATATATTTTTAGAAGACAATAATTGCAGTATCATATGATACTTACAAATTTTGTTAAATTACTTACATATTTTACAATACTTTCTCGCAATAACATTTCATACCGAATTTTGGCAGCTTTCCCAGTATTCCCTTCTGAGGCATGTCCGAGTCCAATACCACGAACCCTATTTTTTTACAGGGTTGACTACACGCAAAAAAGCACGACATGTCACCTCATCGATTTGTGTAGAATCGGTTACTTCACTATTTGTAACTTTGTTTTCAACAATATCAGTTATCTCGTCCTGTCATATTTTGAACAAAGTCAAGGTACAAACTAGAAAAGTTTTATTTGAAAAATTAGTATACTATTGATTTAAAATATTGAATAAATTACCACCAACGGGTTGTTCTCATATACTTTCTTCAAAAAATCTTTTTGAGTAGGCTCCCCTTCTGCAGTTTTCTTTTATAAATCAAATAATATAATTATTATTGCTAACTAGACAATTTCTTATTTAGAACTCATTGGAAATAAATACAAAGTGAAAGGTGATACCATTTCCTCCATATAACAACTCCATGGTTTGGATCATGTAGTATGATGCATTTGTTTTTTTGACCTGTTAACCTTATTTGTGGCAGTAATTTTCTATATAAAAAAATACTTACTTAACACTATAAATTAAAAATAAATGATTACATATTAATTTGATATTACCTCAGACTTCTCAAAAGACCATTGTTTCACAAGATTGTCAAACTGACGAATATCTAATGATGCATTCTGCTCAACCATTTTCTCATCAAATCTGGATCATCCTTATACTTCAGATAGTAATCTTTCTTAACCTGTGACTTCCAACTTTGTAAAGCTTTGTGAATGTGAGCGTCTACATAGTTCCATGCATTTGGATGATCTCCCAAATCAAAGAATTTCTAACAACATATGTGGAGATGTTAAGAAACAATAAAAAAACTCTTAAAATATACACTAAATCTAGAATAAAAGAAATTTTGTAGTTACTTAATTACCTCAATGCATGATTTTCTATCTTCAAATGCTAGTTGTGGTTGCTCTTGCCATTGTAGATCTAAACTCCATATTTGTGGTTTTCTAGCTAATATGCCACAATAATTATTCAACTTTATATTGTTCTTTCCAACTGCATTACCTGTTGCATTCCACTCCACATTGTGTCGTTGCTCTCCTAGTTTTGGAATTAGATTGACCTCACTTGCAGGGCCCCTGCCATATCTATGGTGATCACGTTCATCCTCAAGTTCCTCATGCTCATCTCCTACTTCAGTTGAAGGAGAGGAGACTATAGTTGAAGTAGCAGTGGGTTGTGGTGGAGTTGTAGAAGCTCTCATAGTTGAGCTTGTGTTCCTCATCCTACATAAGATGAAAACATAACAATTGTAGAAATGCATAAGAGGTTAGTCCAACAGTTTATAAAATAAATGTACAATATTGTAAGCACGTAATAATCCACAAAGAAAAAGGGGCAAATGACAAGGCGATATCTTTGCACCGATACATAATAATCCACAAAGAAAAATATTACATCAACACAAAATGTTCCTCGTCCTACATAATATTAAAAAAGGAACAAATGATAAGGCAATATCCTTGCACCGGCACATAATAATCCACAAACAAAAATATTGCAAGCACGATCATTCACTAAGGTTTGCAACAACTAATTAAAACAACTTTAGTCCTCAGTCTCCCTATCAATAAATGATCCATGCATATCATTCCTCGACCAGGAGATATCATCAATTGTGTGGTTGTTAACACTATGAACATGTGTCCCACTTAGATAATCCTCAACGATAGGTACTTCAGAATAATTTTGAGGTGGAAGTTTCAAAGCAGTGAACCAATTATCATCATCAGGATCTTTTACATAAAAGCATTGCATTGCTTGTGATGCAAGAGTGAATGGCTCATCTTGATTGTGTCCTCTTGAGAAATTGAGTTGTGTGAAACCATATTTGTCAATGCGCAAACCGTTAGAAGAACTTTCATCAAACCAAGCACACCGAAACAATGGTATTTTTATGTCTGGACCATAACATAGCTCAATGACCTCCTCCAATTGTCCATAATATGTAATTGTAGCCGTAACAGGATTTTTATCCCTTCCACTTTCATAGCTAGATGTATCTGCCACCAAGTACACCCCACTATTCTGAGTAGTAGAAGTACTTTCAACATGTTTTGAGCGGAACCGGTATCCATTTACTGAATTTCCTTCATATGACATTCCATCTACAGAAGGACCTTGGGATATCCATCTCAACTCCTCACTAACATTCTTTGGATTATCCATTCACATACGCATTACCTAATTTATCAACATAAAAATAATAAGGGACAAAACACTCTTTCAAAATTTAATTTTAGTAGCTTTATAAATTACTTACATGCTCTCTCAACCACCTAGCAAACTGTGTTGTGTGTTTTTTTTCTAAATCACGTAGTGTGATATTTGGTTCAGACTCTTGAAGATTTATCATGTGTTCACTAGTTATTTTAAGAAATTCAAAAGTTGTGGTCAGTATATACTAGAAACTGTTTAGCATTGAGAAAAAAGTTTGATTACCTTCTGTAATCATCGAACATGTCAGTATTGAATAGTACATTTCGATGGGCTTGTTCCAAAGTTTGCACATCAAAGTGTTTCGGTACTCCCACTCTAATAGGAGAGTCATGAACATTACGAGGAGTACGAGTGAATTTTGTATCAAAATCAGGTAGATATCTAGCACAAAATTTCAAATATTCTTCTGCCAAATAGCCTCTAGCAATAGAACTAGTAGGCTGAGCTTTATTTCTGACATAATTCTTGAGTTTCTTCAAGTACCTCTCAATGGGGTACATCCACCTATACCGTACAGAACCGGAAACCCTTGCTTCATAATATAAATGGATAGGCAAGTGCATCATAATTGTAAAGAATGATGGAGGAAAAACTCTCTCTAATTGGCATAGTGTGATAGCAATGTCTTCTTCAAGCTTCTTAAATTCTTCTACATCAACAGCATCTGAGCAAAGTTTATTGAAAAATGAACATAGGGTTGCAATAGGTATATAAACATCTATGCCTATGCAATTCCGCAAGGCAACAGGAAGAAGTTGTTGCATTAAAACATGACAATTATGGCTCTTCAATGCCAACAATTTTTTCTCTCTTATGTTGACACACCTAGATATGTTAGAAGAATATCCATCAGGAACCTTCAATGTTTGTAAAACATATAGAAACTTCTCTTTCTCCGTACTTCTCATTGTGAAAGATGTTGGAGGTAAGTAATAATGTCTCCCTAAATCGACAGGCCATAAATCCCTTCGGATACCCCATTGTTTTATATCTTGACGAGCTTGTAAGTTGTCCTTACTTTTCTTTGAGTCACCCAACAAAGTGTTCAAGATGTTCTCACAAACATTTTTTTCTTTGTGCATTACATCCAGATTATGTCTCAGCAATAGATGTTTCTAATACGGGAGTCAGAAAAAAAATGCTTATCTTATTCCATCCAGGCGGCAATCGTTGATGTCCATTTGTAGGCATTTTGCATTTATTATTTTTTCCGAACGTGATGTTCGTGCAACCCTGAAATTGTTGTAGTATATCATCACCTGACCAGCGCCTAGGCGGTTGACGGAAATCTTGTTCTCCATTGAAACTTTTTTTATCACACCTATAAATATGATTATTTTTCAAGAAACGTCGATGGAAACCATAACATTGTTTCTTGCCAAACTGAATCCACTTGGATAAGGTGTCTACATTACAAGATGGGCAACCTAAATCTTTTTTCCCTTTGGTGCTCCAACCAGAAAGGTCACCATAAGCTGAAAAATCATTTATGGTCCATAAGATCATTGCCCACATAGTGAAGTTCTTCTTGCTATAAGCATCATATACTTTAACTCCCTGACCCCAAAGTTTTTGAAGCTCGTCAATTAGTGGCTCTAAGTAAATATCAATATCATTCCCAACCATATGAGGACCTAGGATCAACAGAGACATCATTATGTATGGCTCCTTTAGAAGAAGCCAAGGTAGGAGATTGAGAGGGGTTAATAGTAAAGGCCATGTGTTGTGTGAAGCACTCATAAGTCCAAATGGATTGAATCCATCTGTAGCTAGAGCAAGTCTGACATTTCGTGGTTCAGCAGCAAAGTCTGGAAATTCTTTGTCTATTGAGACCCATTCTTCCGTGTCAGAGGGATGATGAATATGACCATCATTTCCTTTTTCTTTAAATGGCCACATCATATCTTTTACAACAGAAGGACACATGTAAAGTCTCTCTAGACGAGGGATAATAGGAAAGTGATACATCACCTTTTCAGCTACCTTCTTGTTTTTTGTTTTATATATCTTTTCATTCCATCTAGACTCACCACAAGTATCACATTTGTCTTTATTTGATGAACCTTTACGAAATAGCATGCAGACATTTCGACAAGAATCAACTTTAACTTTTTTGAGACCAAGGTCTTTTACAACTTTATTTGCTTCATAATAAGTCTCAGGAAATAGACTACCTTCTTCTGGGAAGGCTGACATTATCAACTTCAGCAACTTTGTAAAAGAATTATTTGACCATCCAAACTCCTCCTTCAGATATAACAGTGGCACCAGAAAGGACAACTTGGAGTGGGTTTTACAACCTTTATACAATGGCTGATCGGCTTCTTTGAGAAGCTTGAAAAAGTGTTGGGCATTAAGATTTGCAGGCTTCTCGACTTCAAAGTCACTGGCATTACTTGTATCAGCCATTCCAAATATATCTCCCAACATTTGATGCATACTTCCAGATGTAGGTCTAGCAGACGTTGCACTAGTTGTATTCCTCCCGATCATCTCCCCATGATATGTCCAGACATCATAGCTACGGACAAATACTTTTTGTAAAACATGCAAGAATACATCATCCTCTGATTTAATGTATCTATTCGAGCATGTTTTACAAGGGCAAATTAATTTTCCCAGTCTTGGTGGTATTTGATGGGTACGTGCAAATTCAATGAATTTTTGTAAACCAGCCTGGAATACTTCACTTTGCATCCTATTGCCAATATACATCCAATTTCTATCCCGCAAGAAATCCATCTACATACAAGTACACAAGAAGTTAACGCCATTACAACTAAAAAATAAAACTGAATAATAGAAAAATAAAAGATATAAGTTTAGATTGTAGTAATATTAATTCATAGATTATCATCGTCAGGTCATCCATTAGTTGACATCTAGTAAGAACAAATACTTCTTGACAGGACCCATGTCCGTGTCGGATACGTTTTAGACACAGACACTTCCCGTACATGGCATAAAATGTTTTGGACACGGCTGGGATGTGTCCAATTCATTTTTGTGTTTTCAACCCCCTACACACAGCTGGACACTTCCTGGACACATCACTGTAGTAACTACTACTGCAATAACCTATATCAGATGTTGCTGGGGTACATGAAAACTCTGACTTTATCACCCATGGATTTTGGCGGAAGGTTGGTTTTGAACTTGGCGCAGATGACTACTAAATGTTATATGTAACTGAGAATGCATAGTACGAACACTAAAAGATATAAAGTTGAGGTATCTTTATCATGCCAACATCTATGCGCTAAAAGTATATACATACGTAGATCAAATTCACGCTCGATTAACAATGCTAGAACATAATACTTTTATGAGTCGTAAAAGTAAATAATTGAAATTTAACAAGCTGTAGAAGTTGTTATGATATTATGTAGAAGAATATTCTGTAAGATTTGGGCAAACGCAGATTCTGTGATCTGTTAATTAGTACAATTCCATTCATTATTTATTAATTATCTTTCCGTTAATGATTCTAAATAATGGAAACAATTCTATAATCATAGGCTACCACAGCCAAATTTGCACACTGGACTGAAGAACTCTTGGAGTTTAAACAATGTGAGATACAGAAGTGATACATCTCAATTGAATATTGTATCTACATATTAATGATGCAGCGGCAGTGGTGAATCAAAACTAGAATTGGCCACATTTCTGCTGAAGAAAATGAGGCCGGGATGGTTTCTGTAAATACGTAGCAACGGAACTGGTAGGGAACAGTTAATCGTTCCCTTCATTGACGGATGGATATTGGCCACCTACAGTATAACATTAGATAATATTGGATTGCACAGATAGGGCGCGTGTCCTCCTGTGCCTCTATGTGGTTGTGCTACTGCGTATGCTAGATGCTTGCCATGGTACCAATCTACCTCCTCCCTCGTGTTGACACCCTCGATCTGGAGCAACGACGTTTGCTCATACTGGTTGGATTTCGATCTCTTGTATCCGAGGATCGTGGCGCGGACATAGAGTCGGACACTGGGGCGGAGCCAGGAATTTGATGTTGAGGGGGCCGAGTTATATGAATAAATTTTTTATATAAAGAATATAAAGAATCTACAAGATATGATTATTAGAATTTATTTAAGTTGTGCTTTGTTGCATAGCCGAAAATATGAAGTATGATTATTGCGTGAAGTGTGAACTTCTACAGGAGGAACATCAGATGTAACATCAAAACTTGATGGATTTTGTGCTTCATTAGTTATAGATGAGAAGAAGGAAGTAATTGTTTTGTTTTTCTCCATAGTCCCCTGCCCAAATGAAGTAAAATTTTTATTATCCAATGTATTATAATGTACATCTCGTGTTTCACCTAGACGCAGTTGATGATTAAATGAACTATTGGTAGAAAACTAGACATGGTAATGACAAACGATTATTGTAACAATGAAGTATGGCAAAAGAGACAAGTAGAAGTATAGAACACATACACATTCTGAAAGTAAATATTAGTATCACATACATTAATTTGAACTAAAATAATAAGACAAGTACAAGTATAGAACACATACACATTCTGAAAGTAAATATTAGTATCACATACAGTAATTTGAACTAAAATAATAAGAATAAGAACATATTGTTTAATTTGTTATTGATGTTTGAATTAAGAAAATAAAAATTTAATGGTCCATGTATGTGAAGCTTCCGTCCATTTTGTTATAAACCAACTGAATTTTTAATATAAAATTGTTCTATCAATATAAAAGAATAGACATTATCTTAGTCAATATTTTGGCATATAACTAAGAGTGAAGACAAAATAATGTATGAATCATATTTGTACATAGTGCCCTATTTTATTTTTGTAGGATATGAGATCTCTTCATCAAAAAACATCTAAAAAAAATCTAAATCAATCGCTATTAGACCTCAAAAAGCAATGTATGGGTTCTCCATTAGCGTCTGTGTTTCACATGTTGAGCGAAGGATAACTCCGAGTAAAAACGTACCTATAGTTACAAAACAGGAAATGGAACCCAGTGAATTTGGACTATAACATTTTCATTTGGTTTCACGTAGATCGTACATGTCTTGTTGTTTTGTTTTCATTTGGTACAAAGTAGTTTCCAGTAGAATTGACGATCAATGAACCAGCAATGCAGATGCAGGCACAAAATTGAGTGTAAAATAATTAGGCCAATATGTCCATTATGGTAATATCGCAGCAAACGAGAATGTGGAAACCAACCGCGCCACTTTTGAGTGTGGTTGGGTCTGGACAAATTTCTACAACAGATAACCAGGTGGTGGTGTTGGTTTTCCATATGCGTGTTGCAGCCACACCGAACCAAACGAAAGGAGATGGAAAACGCTGGTTTTCAGCCCAACTGACGGGGCCTTAACCATTTTGGTTCCTGTTCGACAGCCGACCTACCGTCCGACTTTGTATTCGTGAAACTTTCATCCAAACGGGACCTAACGGTCTAGAAATGAAGTTTTTTCTGTAGAGCCGAGCAAACCTACCTCACGGTCGAAGCAGGGCGAGCTCACCACGACGACCGCTGTCTCCACACCAGTGGCTGCTGCTTCTGCTGGAGGGGGGGCGCTCTTGCAGGCAGTCGGCAGCCGAGGGGCGCCGTCACTCGGGGGCGAAGGCCGTCCATCAAGGGGGGCACTCTTGCAGGCAGTCGGCAGCTGAGGGGCGCCGTCACTCGCGGGGGGAAGGCCGTCCGTCGTCGTCTGTAAGCGGCAAACAAGAAACGCAAACGCGAGCGTGCGGGCGCAAGGGGAGGAACTGTTTCTACTAATCCAACTTCTAATTACTAATTAGTGGGGCGGGAATTTTTGGTGGGAACCCTGGTGAGGGAATTTTTGGATTATATAAGGATTTTAGACCTTCACTAATTGTCTTTTCCATAAAAAATTCGACTGAAGGAAATTAGTTCATTTGTGTAGGACGGTCCTTAACAAAAACTCAATATTTTTGAAGGGTTTTAGTCCTTCACAAATAACCTTCACTAAAAACCTATTTTTTGTAGTGAATATGGTTAGGCGAACATGATATAAATTGTCCTATAACTGTTTCTATAGATGTGCATGTTGCAGGTCAATCATACAAAAGCAACCTATTTATACAAGATATTTTGGAGTTGTTTCGATATGATTGGTTGAATACATCTGTTATAGAGCTATGGATAAGGTGAGATCTTCTTTATACATCAATATACCTTGTGTAGGATCTGGTGATCTGGTTTCTTATTTATTAATGCATACGTAATACATGTTTTGCAGCTACTTAGACAAGATATGTGCAGATTTATCATTCGAACAAGTAGGATTTTTTATTCCATCTTTGATTAGTCTAGTAGCTAAAGACCCTCCGTCAATTCAACAATACTGTTGTGATGCTTTTACAAGTTTTGCTCAAAATAAGAAGATATTGATAATAGCTCCATTCAATGTGGAGTAAGTTTACTTTGCTTATAATTTGGACTTAAGAAAATCACATTTTTATTGTGGATTTTGAGTTATTAATTTTTAACTTTTTTACCTCTAGTGGTATGCATTGGGAGTTACTAGTTATTGTCCCTGAGATGTTCACTGTCTATTATCTAGATCCTAAGGGGACTAAATTGAATTCAAAATATGGACACAAAATGAAAATGACATTATTTCGGTGAGAAATATTTCATTTTCATATCCGTTAACATATATTATTACATTACTATTTAATTATGCAATGTATTGTGTTACATTAACATGTAGGGGTTTAGATGAGTTCAAAAAGGCTGGAGGAAAGGTCCCCAAGAAAAAGAACCAGCAAATAGTTTGGACAAACGTGGAAGTAAGTTCCTGACTGCAATGTATATATTATTTATGTGAACAATGCTTAATTAGTTGTATTTTTTAATATTTTGTATGTTTCAATTTATAGTGTGCTACACAACACAACAGATGGGCATGTGCATACTATGTGATGTGATTTATGCACATGATTATCAAATATATTGCAGTGGACATCGATACCATTCCTGAGGTATTATATATAGTCTCATTAGTAATATGAAATATATCACTCTTATTTTTATATTATTAATTATATATATACATCATTCTCTTTGCAGGTGTTTAAAATTGACCACAATACAGGAAAGGCCTTACGAAATGTACATGCTCCCTATATGACGGAAGAATTAAATGATGTAAGAGAAGAATGGGCAACAACCATACACGTGGTGGGGGTTTTAACATATAATTGGGATGTTGATAGCGAATAATGACTAAAGAATGATATTTTGTAAATGAATTTTTAAATTATAATGTGTGAATGTTTATACATGTCTGAATGTTTCTACATGTGTCTGAGTGAAAATGAATGAAACTGTTGGTTGCTATATGAATGTTTCTACATGTGTGAATGTGAAAATAAATGGAACTACACATTGCTACATGAATATTTCTACATGTGTGAAAATCGAATGGAACTGCAGGTTGCTAAATGTGTGAACATTTATGTTGTTAATTTTGCAGGTTTGTGACATGTTGTTGGTTGATATCAATGGATGTCGTAAAACCTGCAGTTCATAACTGAACTACATGTTTCTCATCCTACGACCAGCCACAGCAGGTCTGCAGACTGACAGAAAAAAAAAACATAAAATAGGTGTCGGTTATTTGTATAAAACCGATGACATATCGTTACAGTGTCGGTTTCCCTACTAGTAACCAATGTTGATTTCCCTAATGAGGCTAGACACCACGGTCGTGCTGGCTAGCATGGCCGTGGCTGCGGGTGAGATGGCGTCGGTTATCACTAATAAACCGACGCCGATAGTACCTCAGATGGCGCCCTTTATGTGGCGTGAAGGTATATGGTGTCAGTTTCAAAGTGAATAATCGACGCCTATACCCCCCTGTTGGCATGTTTTCGGTGGCACGCGAAGGGTTGTGGTGTCGGTTTGAGAACTGACGCGTAACGGTTGGGCTTTTAGCGGTGCCCACATAGGTGTCGCTTAAAAACCGACACTAAAGGCCTTAAATAACCGACACTAAAGGCCGATTATGTACTAGGCAACGGGTGAGATGGCGTCGGTTATCACTAATAAACCGGCGTCGATAGTACCTCAGATGGCGCCCTTTGTGTGGCGTGAAGGTATATGGCGTCAGTTTCAAAGTGAATAACTGACGCCTATACCCCCCTTGTTGGCACATTTTCGGTGGCACGCAAAGGGTTGTGGTGTCAGTTTGAGAACTGACGCGTAACGGTTGGGCTTTTAGCGGTGGCCAAATAGGTGTCACTTAAAAACCGACACTAAAGGCCTTAAATAACCGACATTAAAGGTTGATTATGTACTAGTGAGTAGTACTAGGATGGGTGACCAGTAGGGAAGTTGACCCTGACTTGCACGTGAGTGAGGACAAAGCACACAGTTAAGGCTAGTGGTGGTCTGTGGGGCCAGTCGTCATTCTTGAAACTCTACTAGAGCCTAAAGCAATGGGCCCAGGTGTTACAAATGGTATCAAAGCCTTAACCCCTCTAGTAGGTGGGATCCACATGGGCCAGTGGCGTACCAGTCTTTGAGCTGTGTGGTCTAGGCATGTTGGAAAGGGCTATATGTGGTGATGGAGCCACCCTTACACTAGTAGCCGTTGTCAGGAGCTGGGTGTACATGGACATGTTGGGTCTGCCACCGAAATGGGGAAATGTTATGAGGCCACATAGTTGAGCCTTGATGAGGACGTCAAGAGTATTAGTGGGGGAGATTGTAACATCCCAAGGTTTGAGGCCTTAGATATAGTGATCTTAAAAGGAATGATTGGACTACCCCTATCACCAAGGTGCACCTCCTTTTCCAAGAGCCCATCACTAAATAACTCCATAGTTAAGCGTGCTCAACTTGGAGTAGTACTAGGATGGGTGACCAGTCAGGAAGTTGACATCATCTTACGCGTGAGTGAGGAAAAAGTATGTAGTTAAGGCTAGTGGTGGTCTGTGGGGCCAGTCATCATTCTTGAAACTCTACTAGAGCCTAGGACAATGGGCTCAGATGTTACATTTTATTCAATATTATATGAGCTAATTCGAATTCTAGTTTTCCCAACATACGATACCCATCATTGATAGGAAAAGGTTCAAATCAAGGTATAACAATAGATAGAGAGATACAAGAAGTCACCCTACTTCATTATAAAAGGATGGTTAGGGTAGTCCTTAGAGAAAAGATGAGATGATGGAAGAATCTAGGGTTTCAAAGGAGAACCTATAGGTGCAACTTTTGATTGACTGTAAAACAATTGAGAGGGAAACCTTAGCCATTGTTGTGAGACAGATAGGAGGTGATTACTAGCCAGAATGCTAAGCTTAGACACCTAAAATTTCACCATTGGGACTTTAGGGTTTTCTAGGTTCAAGAGATTAGAGAAATTATTTACTTATTGCATATGGGAGTGTGTAGGCTCTAATACCAATTATCATGGAATCGTTCTTACCCCAATCCCACTATCGAGATACTGGTGCAAAGATTGAAGTGCTCGTCTCTAGGTGGCCTGAAGGAAATAACATGTTGCATATACAATAAGAAAATAATGATTTTTATTTAATTAAATTGAGTCATAATGTAACGTCCAAGGATTTGAGGCCTTGGATAAAATGATCTTAATAGGAATGATTGGACTACCCATATCACCAAGGTGCACCTCCTTTTCAGGGATACCATCACGAATAACTCTAAAGTTAATAGTGTTTGGCTTGGAGTAGTACTAGGAGCGATGACCAGGCAATAAATTGATCCCCTCCTGTGCGTGAGTGAGAAAAAAGCACACAATTAAGGTTGTTGGTGGTTTTTGGGGCCAGTTGTCATTCCAAAAACTCTACTAGATCCTTGGGTAGTGGGTCCAGGTGCTACAAATGGTATCAGAGTTATAACCCCTCTGATAGATGGGACCCACATGGGCATGTGACATTCTAGTCTTGAGTCATGCAGTCTAGTCATGTTGGATAGGGTTGTCCATGGTCATGTAGCCACCACTGCGCTAGTATTCTGTGTTCGGGAGCTGGGTGTCCATGGGCCATTGAGGGTCTACACTATATTGGGGAAATATTATGAGGCCATATAATTGAGACTTAACAAGAACGTCAAGAGTCTAAGTGGAGGCAGTTGTAACGTCCCAGGATTTGGGCCTCAAATAAAATGTTCTTAACAAGAATGATTGGACTACCCGTATCACCAAGGTGCACCTCCTTTTTAGGGACCCCATAACTAATAACACCAAAGATAGGTGTGTTGGGCTTGAAGTAGTACTAGGATGGGTGACCAGGATGGAAGTTGGTCCCCACTTGTGCATGAGTGAGGAAAAATTGCACAGTTTTAAGGCCAGTTTTGGTTTGTGGGACTAGTCATCATTCCTACAACTCTACTAGAACATTGGCTAGTGGGCCTAGGTGTTACAAATGGTATAAGAGCCATAACTCCTCTAGTAGGTGGGGCCTACATTGGAATGTAGCATAGTAGTATTGAGCCATGTGGTCTAGGCATGTTGGAAAGGGTTATCCATGGTGATGTAGCCACCCTTGTGTTAGTATTCCATTATCGGAAGTTGGGTGTCCATGGGCCATTATGGGTTGGCACTGAAATGGGGAAACTTATGAGGCCATATAATTGAGTGTTGACAAGAAAGCCAAGAGTCTAAGTGGAGGAGATTGTAACATCCCAGGATGTGATGCCTTGGATAAAATGATCTTAACATGAATGATTGGACTACCCATTTCACAAATATGCACCTCCTATTTAGGACACCAAAAACTCCAAAGTAAGTTTTCTTGGCTTGGAGTAATACTAGGATGGGTGCCCAGGTGCAAAGTTGATCCCAGCTTGTGTGTGAGTGAGGAAAAATTGCACAGTTAAGGCCAGTGGTGGTCTATGGGGCTAGTCATCATTCCTGAAACTCTACTAGATCTTTTAGAAGTGGGCCCAGGTGTTGCTCTTAAAGTTTACAAGATAGGCAACATGATAAGAATGGTACATAAACTATAACTAAAAAGCTAGATATAAGATTCCAAAAGCTTTACTATATGCCATGAAGTTCTTGTTTGTGAAGTTTGATCAGTTTCTCAAGTTATTTTATATTAGAGAAAGCATATTTGGGCAATTAGTCACTATAAACCAAAATTCAGAAAAATTTGGAAACAATCATTGCAAATACATTGGTATACTTTTAAAATCAAAATGAAACTTGGAGTAATAAGAATATAATGCTTGGAAAAAGGTAATATGAACCATAATAAACAAAAAAAACATCATGAGAACTTCAATTGTACAAAATCAATCATCTTTTATTTATGAATTGCATTATACTCAGGAGGACATCACCATTAGGTCCAATGCCAGGGCCAACATCCCATTGGATGGGTCCAAGTGAGTCATCACTACTTGAGGAATGCCAAGGAACCCGCCAAAAGTGTGTTCTTGCCCTAACAATACATTCAGGTGCACTAACACTTGTGCCCTTACCCAAAGGCAAGTGCAACAAGGTAAGCTCAGGCTTACACCCTTACCTCAATATGCAGGCATGTGCAATAAGGTAAACAAAGGCTTGCACCCTTACCCCAAGTTAGGCAGGTGCATCAAGGTAAGCCAAGTTTCGTGTATTGGAAGTAAATTTTATGTTTTTATTTTTGTCAACGTAAGTATAAGAAATTCAGAACACTATACATAAGAACGTTGTAGACCAAACAAGTAGAGTAGGCCAACCATATGTATCATACTTGTAATACCCAACCAAACAATATCATAATCAAGGTCAATATGAGGATAAAGTGTACCTTCATGATTAGAGTATGATTTTGAGTAAGTCAATTAAAAATTAATAAGTTATGGCATGTAAACAAGTACATATGAACTAGAAATTAGGATTTTAACATATCGGTATCACATGAACCAAAATAGGGTTTTTATGACTTATTAGTAACCTTTAGTTGTGGTATATATACATGATCAAGATTTCATATTTTGAGATTATCAAGACTAGTATCGAGATCCACACTTTGTTCATAATAGGATAATCCCTATATCATAATTATAATGGTCAAATGGTCAACTCCAGATCATATTAAGATACAAATTCCATAAAAGGTCCCAAAAAGTATTCGATTCCAAGGTTTGATCATTAATAGAGTCCATTATCACAACATTTTGATTAGATAACAATAATCATATTTCAATATTTTTCATTAGTACAAATACCGAAAAATGATAATAGTGAGTCTAGATATCATCATTGAAAGAACTAGGTTTAAAGTATCAAAAGTTACTAAATGGGTAGATCTAGAGACTTGGCTTCATAATCATCAAAGTTAAGTTGTTAATCATTGTCAATAAAATGATTTCTCCATATGTCTACAATATAGAATATCAAGAGTATATATGTAGATAAATGATCCATAGGTTGTATATGTTGGATCATCAAGGACACTAGATCTTATCAAGGTTGGAATTTATCTATCACATTTTGATATGAAGATTCCAAATACAAATTTGATATTGATTCAAAGATCTCATTGTATCATGGTCAAGATTATAAAATGTTCAAGTTTTAGTTTCATAATCACCACTGGAGTTCATTACAAGGAAATTTTTAGAACAAGGATCATAACTAGATGTTAAAAGTAGTTTCATTTTGTACACCTTGGTCTTGCGATCAAAATAGTCTAAATATTTGTTTATTTTCAATAATGTATGTAGAAGTTGTGACCAAAATGGGTTTTAGAGAGAGGGGGACTAATTCAAGGAGAGAGGGGTGCGCGGAGTGCTACAGTAGAAATAATGGCTACCGGCCCTAGAAAGGGGGAAAACCATGAGATAGGGTGAGGGAGAAATCTAAGGGTCTGGTTGTGTTTGTGGGGAAGAAACAAACTCAAAGGGGGTCTTACATAGGGGAAAGGAGTCAAGGGCTTGGGTGTTTTAGTGTAGAATCCTCCATGGAGGTATGGAGAACAACTCCCCGAAAGATTCATGAAACACCATAGTCGGGTTCTTAAAACATGGGAAGCAGGTCCCAAATAGAGAGGGGAAGTGAATGGAGAAAAAATCTGATGAGAAGGGGGGATCAAGGTAGATCCGGGTAGTTGCAGGCCGCTTAGGAAGTTGCTATTTTCCCTACTCAAGGCAGAGGATGACCCCCTGCTCGGGTTAGGCTGGCGTAGCACGTGACTTAGGCCAAAAAAGTCAACAACGGCCCAAACATGGAAATCAAGAAAGAAAAGGTGATTTTAGATGCAAATTTTTTGAGAAATTGTAGAGGGAGATAGGAAGCTCTGATTGGGATGAAGTTTGGATCCAAGGTTTAAAACATACTCTATAATATTTAAAATAAATCGGGATCCATAGGCAGAAGGTTAGTACATGGATGATCTAAAAGAGTAATGGTCATTATCAAGGTGTATTTCTATGTACACAAAGTATAATCATGCATCAAATACTCAACTACCTATCACAAACTTGCCAAATGATTAAGGTTGATAAAGTGAGGTTCAAAGTCATGAATAAAAGAATAAGAAGGTATAATACTTAGATATCAAAAACTCTCATTCTCACATCTGGTTCTTAGGTGACTAAACACGACTTCATCAACTTCCAAGTTGATTGTCGTGTTGGCTATGTCGGTCGTCGTGTTGGTAGTTGTGTTCCCCATGGATTTCTGCATATCACTTTGTACGGTTAGTGGTGTTGGGGGCATCACTTGGGTTTGTGACTAGTTGTCTTTTGGGCACCACTTGTATTTGTCGATCTTACTACAGACTGGCATCTCAACCCTTTTCGTTTGACGCCTGCTACCACGTAGTTATTGGGATATTGTCTCTTATCCTATTAGGATAATGAGAATTATCTTAACAATAGGAAAGTTCTAATTGGTGTAGACTTGGAGTCCTAATATTATTTCCTTATCCAATTCCCTTTCCTACTTAGTTGGAGTTGTATTCACATTATCCTATTCCAAATAAGAATAGTTGTATCCTCTTGTCCTACTCCTATTCCGGGGTTGGTCTATCTTTGGGGCCTATAAATAGAATAGTAGCCATGTGTTGTGAGTAGGCCAAAAAGAGGGAAGCCAAAAAGATAGACAAAGGGAGAGAGAGCAAGAGTGGGATACGAGATTCTATTGTGGGCGTGGGATTGTGAGAGAGCGACAATCCTTGTAATCTTTCTGAAGGTGCTTAATAGAATTTTGTGGTCTTCTTCGCCAACATTGTTCTCTTGTGGTTATTTGCTTGGCAGTTATTGGCTTCGTCGACTGGGATCGTTCTTGTTCTTCTCGTGCATGCTCAGACTGTATCTCGTATAATCGGGTTTTCTTGGGCTTGAAGTTTCTGTGCGAATCCTCTAAAGTGGTATCAGAGCAAGGTTGTTGCGAGACGACCAGTGAGCAACGGTTGCACGTAAAGCATGACGACATCGACGAATACCATGGGGAGTCATCATATTGAGAAATTTGATGGAAAAAGTAATTCCAGTGTGTGGCAGAGCATGGTGAAAGATGTCCTAGTACAACAAGGGCTAATCGAAGCGCTTGAAGGAGAGAAGCCGGAAAAGATGTCTGATGGAGACTGGAGGATGATGGAGCGCAAAGCGGTCAGTACAATTCGTCTAAGTCTTTCTGCGGAGGTAAAGTATTCTGTGATCAATGAAGACTCACTGAAGAAATTATGAAAAGTCCTAGAAGAGTTGTACATGGCGAAGTTGCTGACGAACAGATGGGTGCTAAAAAGGCAATTGTACAAATTGTGCATGGAAGAGGGCACACGGTTCGTTGACCATCTCAATGTCTTCAACAAGCTTATCACACAACTGGTTAGCATGGAGGAGACGTTTAGTGAGAGCGACAAGGTAGTTCTCATAGCTTCATCTCTACCACAATCATGGGAGCAACTGGTGATGAATATTCTTGTTGGGAAAACTACACTCAATTTCAACGAGGCGGTTGCATATCTTTTAGAGGAAGAGTCTTTGAAGAAGCCCTCATAGTCTTCCTCAGGTGGTCAAGCTTTGGCTGTTACAGATGAAACTAATCAAAGCAAGGGTCACAGAAAGAAGAATCGGAAAGGTAAGGGAAGACGCACATGCTATATATGTGACAAGGAGGGTCACATATTAAAAGATTGTCCAAAGTTGAAAGAATTGAAAAGTGGAGTTTGCTCATTGGCGGAAGAATATTCAGAGGCACTAGCTGTTATGGAATCAGGTACTCGTAATGGTTGGATATTTGATTCAGGCTCTTGCTACATCATACGTCCAGAGAGAGATGTATTTGATGAAGGATCTCTACATCGGGCACGTGGGACTGTTCAACTGGCAGATGACAAACTCTACCAAATTGCCGGAATTGGAACAGTTACGTTTAGGATGCATGATGGAGCACATCGCACATTTTCGGGGGTTCGATATGTCCCCGGTCTCAAGAGAAATCTAATATCTGAGAGGGCACTTGAATTCATCGGTTGCAAAATTTCAAAGCAAGGTGGAGTCGTGCAAGTCACATGCAAGGGGCAAGTGATCATGAAGGGTACTTGGTCCAATGGAGCATATCGCTTGGTTGGAGATGTTATAACCAAAGGAGGAGTAGTTGACGGGAGTTCTACACATACTGGAGGTGTGGATGAAGCATTGACACGTGAGGCGAGCGTCAGGAACTCGGAAAGTGCTACATGTTATCAACTCCCAAGGGCAGTCAGGTGCGAGGCTGCAAGATCGACTACAAAAACCAACAGGTGCAGAGGCGAAACTGTCAACAGTTGGAAGAAGGAAGACGTGGCAAGACTGACCACGCAGTACCAGCGAGCAGGTGGAGCTCAGAAAAGGTACAAACCGATGGCATGGAGGGCCAAATGTGTGAAGGATGTGGTTCCAACCGCAGGTGGAGGCAGTGCAGTCTATCAAACTGGACATCTTGAGGAGCTCTCACATGAAGGGTTCGGACAGCCATGCTCGGACACGCACTCCGCATAGGCGTGCATGGTAGAGTGCTTCCGGTGACGGAAACAGCTTCCGGAGGAGGAAGCATAGAAGAAGAACGGGAGCAAAATTCTTGAAGGAGCAGACACACTTCAATGGATAAGATCCAAGGTGGAGATTGTTGGGATATTGTCTCTTATCCTATTAGGATAATGAGAATTATCTTAACAATAGGAAAGTTCTAATTGGTGTAGACTTGGAGTTCTAATATTATTTCCTTATCCAATTCCCTTTCCTACTTAGTTGGAGTTGTATTCAGATTATCCTATTCCAAATAAGAATAGTTGTATCCTCTTGTCCTACTCCTATTCCGGGGTTGGTCTATCTTTGGGGCCTATAAATAGAATAGTAGCCATGTGTTGTGAGTAGGCCAAAAAGAGGGAAGCCAAAAAGATAGCCAAAGGGAGAGAGAGCAAGAGTGGGATACGAGATTCTATTGTGGGCGTGGGATTGTGAGAGAGCGACAATCCTTGTAATAATTTTGCGGTCTTCTTCGTCAACATTGTTCTCTTGTGGTTATTTGTTTGGCAGTTATTGGCTTCGTCGACTGGGATCGTTCTTGTTCTTCTCATGCATGCTCAGACTGTATCTCATATAATCGGGTTTTCTTGGGCTTGAAGTTTCCGTGTGAATCCTCTCAACAGTTACCATGCATCATCTTCTTCCTCCAGTTTTTTTTTTTTTTGGTAAGCCAGGGAACTATATAACTTATCCCGCTCTCCTCATGCAGGGCTCAGCAAAATTACATCTAGCATCATTGTTTCGTAAAGAAAAATGGGCAGTATTACGGTCCTTACATCTAGCTAAGGTTTCCCTCCAATCAAAGGGAGGCTGAAAATACTCCACAAAGGAGTTAGGTTGTTTTAGGTGCATCTTGAACAGGCTGTCGGCAACAGTGGTGTCCAGCCTACTAATGCGGGTGATGGAAATATCCATGTTCCCTTCAAAGTACCTCTGAATCCGAGCTCACCACGGGGCCCACGCAGGGTATTCCTCATCATCAGATTTCAAGGGCGCTTGAACAGCAGTGGCAGTCTGTTACAATCTCCACCTTGGTCTGGCCCTTTGCCCAGCCATGTCTAGACCAAGGAGGATCACTGCCAGCTCTCCTTTTGCCACTGAAGAAACCGTCGTCTTCTTCCTATTGCCTACTATCCACTCGCCCTCCTTAGTTCTAGCCACAACTGCTACAACAGCCTTTTGCCTGTGAATAGCTGCATCAACATGTATGAGCACCATGTTTTCATTTTATCCTCTAGGATGTTGCTGTTGTCTGACATTGCAAATAGCTCCATTCGTCTGCTTCCTCAGTGACATCTCCTTAAACTGCCACACACCATTTCCACATCCCTCATCCTCTGTTCTATAGGTAACTAAACATGTTTGAATACAACTTTGTTTCTATAGTTCCATATCTTCCAACAGCCATCCGTGAACCTTAGGACATCTTCCTTTGTCTCCTTCAGATTTTGACTTATCCACATTTCTAGGTTGTCAGTTAGGAAGAAATTGTTGCACTTTTCGAACCCCAACTTCTGCCTTATCTCCTTAGCATGCTTGTAGTCTCTAAGCACACGCAGACACTGATTCCTCCTCAGCTCTGCATCTACTCTACTGCAACTCAGATCTGTCATGAGTTTTCTGTGCCACCACTTTCTATTAGTTAGCAGTCTGTCATGTGCCATGGTTCACAGAAAAATTTGCATCTTAGCAGAGACTGGTGCTTTCCAAATTTTCCTCCATGCGCTCATACCGGTTCTTCCCTCACCATGTCTAAGTAAATTATAGGTCGATGTCCCTGAAAGTTTGCCATCCTTGTCAGATCCCACACCCAAATATCCCTGCCTCCACCTGAGAACGAAGTTAGCAATCCAATAATAGCCTGGACTGCCGTCTCTCGTAAGTACCTCTCTATGAACTCCACGTCCCATTCGCCCTACGATTCACCATGTCAGCCACTCGGAGGTCCTATAAATCAGCTTCCATTGGTCTTGTCGTTATGCTCATTAGATTGGGGAATCCCGCAACCCTGTGGTCTCTCCATACACCAATATCCTCACCACTTAGTACCACCCTTCTACTGTGTTCTTTGATCAGGTGTCCCATGTTGTACACAGACCTCCAAAGCGGCGTGGCTCGTTGCCTCAACCTATTTTTTGAAATTTGTATATTTGGTATTTAAACCATGGCACCAGAGTGTGTCTCGATTACGTATTAGATCCCACACACTCCTCATCATAAGTGCTTTATTCCAGTCTTGAACACAGACTAGAACCGGCCCCCCTTCCTCGTTAGCATCACTTGGTCTAAGGCTTCCAATGATAGCAATCGATCTTCGCGTCATCCTCCCCACAGAAAGCTACGATTGATCTTATGCACAAACTTGCTGGCAGATTGCTGGATTCCATAATATAGGTACGGATTTAAGCCATAACCGATTTTACAAGGCATTGTCTACCTTCAAGAGAAAGGGTTTTAGCTGCCCATCCAGTGACCCTCTGTTCTACCTTTTGAATTGCCTTGTTGTAGGTTTCCTTTCTGATGCATGTGGATGACTGGCACCCCAAAATATCTCCCCAGATCATCAGTGGAGAGAAATCTTAATCTCCTGCAAATCTGTCGTCAAGTTCTCCTAGGAGTGTTCTTTGTGAAGAAAATCATAATTTTCTCAGTAGAAATCTCTTGGCATGAGGCTTCTTCAAACTCCTTGAAGCATTTTAGAATGGTCTCAATGTGTCTAGTATCCGCTATGGCGAACATAATTATATGGTCTGCAAACGCCATATGCGAGAAGGTGGGTCCCTCCCTAGCAATATTCAACAGTTTCCAGTGTCCCTTCTCCACCTGGATTTGGATGAGTTGGGTCAAACGCTCCAAGAAAAGCATGAAAAAATATGGAGATAATGGATCTCCTTGCCGGAGTCCACTACTGGATCTAAATTGGGGAGGATGTTTGCTATTGCATAGGATTCTCGTGCACCTCCCTTAATGGAGTTCATGACATATTGGATGATGTTCACCGGCCACCCAGCATGTATCATAGAGTCCTGAATGAAAGGCCATGCCATTATGTCGTAAGCCTTAGATAGATCGACCTTAATCACCTTAAAGTCTCTATGACCAGTTCGACACACATTATGGATCAACTCCTGAACAGTAATAGTATTGTTCGTGATCTTTCTTCCCGAAACAAAATGAGTCTGCTCCTTGGGCATCCGATCTGGCATATATCCTTTCAACCGTTCCAATACAAGCTTTGAACAAAGTTTCAGGATGACATTGTTCAAGGATATAAGTCTGAGTTGATTGCGACTGCTAGGATTCTTGACTTTAGGGATGAGTGCATCACAAAGTCACACATACCTATACGAAGAGTAAGTTACATCAAAGCACTATGCACTGTAATGACCACCGATTCTTTGAGTTTATGCCAATTCATTTGAATGAAGTCAGAATCGATTCCATCTGGGCCTCTGTCCTTGTGCTCTTCATCCTCTTTAAAGTGTTGTAAATTTCCTCTTCATCTGGTTATCTCGCAATATGAGCTCGCTGCTATGCAGTGAGTTCCTTAAAGCATGTTGCCATCTTCCTCATTGCCACCTGTAAAGGTATATCATTGGCAGTGAATTGGGCCCGAAAGAACTCACCCACCATCTGTTCTAGTTGTACAGTATCTTTCAAGGCATTAATGATGTTATGTTGTCATCTGCCCTTTATGACTACGTGGTAGTACTTGGTATTGCGGTCGCCTTGCTGCAACTAATTTATATATCTTTGTTGTTTCAGGTTTTCCTCTTCCCTTGTTAACATCTCTCCATATTCACTTTCTAGACAAGAGCAGGCATCATAGAGATCGGTTGTGTAATTAGCTGCAAGAGCTGTTTGCAAATTTTCAATCTCGACTAAAATATACCGTTTGCTTTTTTTCGTCTTATTTTCCTATTTTTGATCCCATCTAACTAGATCCGGTTCAGCCTTTGCTAGCGCCTCCTGAAAATTCAGATTGTTGTCCCAGTTTTGTTCATCACCTGTTGGAAGCTTTTCTCCATAGACCAGGCTGCATTGGTCTTAAATCTTCTAATCACACCCCTCTTTTGTGTCTCGTCTATGAGGATAGGGTTGTGATCAGAATTTAGCCTTAGTTGGTGTCAGACACCATAGTTGCTATGGTTCTGAAGCTAAGCTACATTAACGACACATCTATCCAAACGTTCCATTAATGCCCCTGCTTTGTAGGTGAAAGGAGGTCCAGAGAAGAAGATATCATTCAACCCAGCTCTAAGAACAGCTTCTTGGAATTTTGCAGCCTCGTTCAAATTGAATTGTTTGTTTCCTTTCTTTTTCGTAGGATCTGTAATAACATTGAAATCACCAAACACCACCCATTCCCCTTCCATGCTATCTCTGATCCTCTTTAAGTGTTTCTGTAGAAAGGGTCTGAGAACAGGGTTTGGGCTAGAGTAGACCACCATGCAGAATGTAATGTTTACCTTGAAATGAATGTACTATTTGTGACTATCTAGGACTTCCACTTTGCACACTTCTTCATTCCTTAAGAGCCAGATCCCACCAGAGAACCCTCGTGCCTCCACTCTGTGAGATCTGGTAAACTAGAGCTTATGGATTGTATTAACTGCCTTCTCCAAAGAAATTTGGGGCTCTAAGACCGCTACGAACTTGACTTTAAGTCTTTGGATCATCTCCTTCATAGTGTTGAGGGTGCCATCGTTCCAGATGCCCCTCACATTCCAAACAATCGTATTAATCATTAACCCATATAGAAAAGACAGTCCCAAGGCTTACTGAGTTCCCCCTTCCGGAGTTTCCTCGCCTGCCCTTTCCTCTTCTACTCTCGTCTATTGTCTAGTATTATAGACATGTCCTTTCATTTTCCCACTGCTGCCCCTGGTCTCTCTTCCAAGGTCTCCTGTCCTGTGTGTGGGTCCCCCCCTCTGAACAAGAAGAGGTGGCTTCCTCATAACTTTCTTACATGGTGGCATCCTGGTTTTCTTTCTACAAATCGTTGATCATGACTTCATCTACTCTCGGGTTGACAGCTGTGTGGTTTCCCACGTCTTCTCTATAACGTCTCTTTCTATGTTTGTCTCTTTGTTAACATTCTCTATACTCTCCTTCAGAACACCTTCATTAGCAGCCTCTTGTGTTGGTATTATCCTCTTCCTTCTCCTTGGCTTCCTACCTTATGTGTCGCTAGTTGTGGCCTCAGTGAATGCATTATCTTCCACCTCTAATCCCACATCAGATTCTTCAATATCTTCCACCTCTAGAGACTCATATATGTTTTTGGTGACCTTCTCTTTACCTTTCCCAACTCCATTTTTGTCTTTGTAGTAGGGCTTCCTGGTATGGACGTTTTTTCCATAGTAAGTCTTCCATTTTTCCTTCTCTTCATCCCACTGCACTCCCACCCCTTGATTAGATAGATCAACAGTGACACTAGTGCTTGGCTTCTTCTCATATGCTTCTTTAGGATGTCTTCTTCCTCAAAGTTTGTATTAGGGTTTGAGTTAGAGTTAACATTACTCCCCTAGCCAAAAGATCCATCAGCCTACTTATGGATGTCACCAGTGGTCTTAGTTTTGTGTGGATGAGTAAGCCGCTTCTCAGGCCGTTGAGCATGAATAACAGAAGAAGAAAGGGATTGGTAGGGTGTGCTAACAATCACCGAAGAAGAAATACATGCAACACCCATTCTAAATGGATGCCAAAAAGATGAATATAAAAAATTAGTAACATTATCATACTATCTCCGAACAAACATTTGGAAATTGATGTTTGATTATCAACTACAATGGATAACTTCTTTGTCAAAAAATTATTTTATATTTCTAGTATGTTTAATTTACAACTAGTGTCATGTATTTCTGAGAACTAAGATATCTCTTTTGTTGTAAAAGTGAAAACTACTCACCATTAGATGATTGATTGATGCAATTCGTAGAGGCATTTTGTACTACATTGAAAAGTTGTGTTGATATCCTACAATTCCATGCTTCAAAAACATTTATGCTATGCAATTAAAATAGGTGAAAACT
The DNA here is from genome assembly GCA_963693085.1 of Alisma plantago-aquatica. Lineage (NCBI taxonomy): Eukaryota > Viridiplantae > Streptophyta > Magnoliopsida > Alismatales > Alismataceae > Alisma > Alisma plantago-aquatica. The sequence goes on along the minus strand of OY856415.1, from coordinate 570,705,777 downwards.
TGCGTATAAAAAATATCACCATTGATTCTTATGTATGTTTTACTTGAAATTTGACAATATATCGTTCATCCAATCTATTTATTAATATATCATGTTGCATTTCTTTATTTTGATCTAAAATCATTTCTTTGTCGGGGAAATTTTATTTTCATCATAATAAGATGTCTTTATGTGAGTCAATCTAAAAAGTAACTTAAACTAAATCTTAAAAAAATACATTTGTAAACTCCATGCATCCAATCTGATTTTAAATTGGAAGTACTAAGATCTTGATATATTGTGTATTCAGATCAGATTTTAAATATGAAATGTCACACCAAAAAAATTTGGATCTAAAAATAATGCAAATTTTACATTATTGTTGCACAAATAATAATTATATACCACTTAAATAACAAACATTAATGTGTTCTTATGTATATTTTATTTAATATACGCATTTCATAAAATAGTATATTCATTGGCATTACATGCATTGTTTTCAGTTCAAATTGAAATAATATCTTGATTCGGACTGCATGTAATGAATTAAAGTCCGATGATATAATATACTACTAGTTGGATATCAAATTGGATATTATTAGTCATATTCATATACTAATTTGAACCATGTACATATTTAAAACATTCCTTACAAATGTATAATTTTTATTTCAAATCAAATAAATAGTATGTTAACAAGTTTTATCATGATCCTACGTTAACGCTTCTTGTGGATTTTGAATCTGAAATCAAATAAAATTTCCATCCATTTTCAATTAGTGCACTATCCTTTTCGACCTTAATCTACTTACATGTCTAGAAATAATCATCTCATTTCAATCTTCAAATATATTAAATTTTGCCTCATGGAATTAATACTACAAAAATATAAGCATATGCAAAGAGCATGAAAAAATCATCAGTATTTATTATATATGGATCAAATGAAATGCTTGTAATGCATGATGAAAACAGTTGTGGGTATAGATATAGAAACATATGTTTTTCTACATCCAACTGGTGAATCTATCTTTCATAAGTAATCAATGTGGCCTTAGTATTGGAGAATGGGATTCATAAAGAAAAGTAATATGTTTAAAAATCTAAGGAGATGGACATGAATAATATTTTTCCATAAATTTACTATATTAGGACGAGGGAGTTAACATTTTTGTTAAAAATCCTATGGATAGTTAGTTATATGAGGGGTAACTCTATATCAAGTCACATATATCTGAGAGCTCAATTTTTTCCCTTTTAAAAAAAATCCATTTTGTGTCAAAATATGTAGTTCTACAATTTTTTACATTTTTAGTTTTTTACAAAATCTAGACTCTAGACTTTATCTTATGTTCTTATTCTACCATTAAATCTATGAGGTAAAATTGAGAAGTTTGTCTTTTCTTTTTCAACATGCGTAATTATTATGATGATACATTTAATTACCTGGATAAAGGGTCCATGAACCTAGAAACATTTCAAAATCAAGTGGTATTCTCATTTCCAATTTTATATGTGACCAAAAATTTAATATTATCATGTTTTCTTTCCACATCAAAAAATCTTTCAACTACAAATTTAATCCATTGAAGATTCATACGTTTCTCTTTGACTCAAGTTTAAGTTGCTCATTATGAGAAATAGGTGGATATGCTTTTTATGTGGTCGGAAATCCAATCCTAACACAAATCTTAATTATATTTCATCTAATTACAATATATGGTATGTCATGATATAGTTCTAATGATATCATAATCATGAAGGTATTCAAATGAATGAGTTATTTAACATGATATCATCTACAACATTAACCTTTTCTTGTACAACATTCCCAATTCTCCTTTATGATTTCACTTTTTAATTACTCTAAGTATTACATTGGTACTTTTTTTAGAGATGATATGTTATACATTATGGACCTAGAGAGAAGAAGCCCGTTGACGAGAGGCATGAAGATCTTTGTTGTTTTTCATTATAATTTTAATTAAGTAGTCCCCCTTTTTGTGACACCTCATCACGCTAAACGAGATTACTCAAAACACAAAACATGATCAACTACTAATTAATCACATAGTAAAAAATGTAGAATAATTAAAACCAATTCCAACAATGTAAATAAACTCTAGAACATTTACAAAAGGTCCATCATTCCATTCTCATATGTTGTAACATGTATTTACTTATGGGTCCAAAGACCTCAATCACATCTTGCATACAAAAGATATTTCATATGTACATGCCATATATTTACAAACATTAGCATACTACCAAAATCTTGTGTCTATACAAGTATATCATCTAGAAAACACATCCCATACCCAGACCTAAGAGTACAGGGACAACACTAGGACTCTACTACTACCATCTACAACTAACCAACCTTGTAAATCTATTGATCACCAGGTTGGTTTTCTTCCACAACACGACCTCGACCGCGTTGCCCACAACCACCTAAAAAAATTTGGTGACCCACGGGTGAGACCCAGTCCCAGCGAGAGATATAACTCTCTCCAACATATATTGATTATAATATATTAATTAATAGTAAATACATTGAGCAGTTAGGGTATTGAATAAACAATATGAATAGATAGAACAATTTAAGCATACTAATAAGTTAAGCAAATAAGTTGTAACATCAAGTAGAATTGTACAATTTTCATAAGTCTTCATCATGTAAGAATTATGCAGTGTAAAGACAAGACAAGGGTTAATCAACCAATGTGATACGTATTAAACTCGAGAAATTATACTACACGGTTGGTATCACTTCTTTTTTTATTATGTCGTGGGGAGTTTAAGTCGAACCACTCAAAGTCCAACTAAGCATTGCGAAGTGCTATTTAGTTCCATATAAGATCTAGGAGTGTCGGTATCCTAAGATATCTTCCCCTGGTCAGTATGAGAAAACTACAATGACATACCAGTCAAACTACCAACAGTGACATATAGTCAACTGATAACAACTCGTTCGTACTTGGTACAAGTTACGACACTAGAAAATAGGGTATACAAAACCCTCTAATCCAAGGTACAATCACATTTGTCCTAAATCACATCAAATGTCAGATGCATAACCATAGCCATCCTCCATAACCTGCAATTGTGGATGACAAGGATATATCCTCAACTTGCCACCCCCACATACTCAACAGTATGTGCTCTGAGTTTCCCTTGGGAATACTTGTTTCACCATCCAGTAAGTTCTGACACTGAAGATGGCTCTACGACACAAGGCTCTACATGATTAAGGTTACACTTGGTTAATTAATGTCAATTGAATGCATTAAGGCTTTTTCATACAAGCGGACATTCAAAACCTAATTCTTTTCTAACAAGATTATATGTATAAAAGCTTCAAAGGATATAAAACATTAGAGATTAAAATCTTAATCACATTACCACATTCTATCATTCATTGCAAATTAATGGACCACACTTATCATCATACTATTACAAGATACCAATATCTTATCACAAGTTCCAGGGTTTTAACCCTTATTGCAACATGAAGAGGATTTCACCTCAATCATGGCTTCAAACATACCCAAATGTCATTAAGACCATCACATTTTTCATAATAAAGTTATCATCATCATTCCATTCCTTAAACAAGGCTCAAAATATCATTAGCACATATGGGTCCATAGATATTAACATGGCAAGGCACTATGATATTCAAATAGTTATACATTATGGTTTCAATACAAGAAGAGTGTAATTCATTATCACATTAATCATTCAAGAGGTCTGATTATAACCAAATCAACATCATATAATTACATCAAGGTTAGGTATAACAAGCTAAATCACATGGGAGTTATGCATCCACTTATTATAGTGATTTATCAAATATAACTATATAATGGCAAAGGTAAGACTACCAATTAATGGTATTGAACCATCGAAATATCATCACTAGGACCCACAAATAATACCATGTGATTTATTCTAATCCATTGGATATTAAAGCATCCAATATTACTCGTTGTATCAGGTTCACTGTTCAAGGTTATCAATTGAAGTATAGGTCTAACCATTAGATCAATTGAACCAAGGAACCATTCGTTCGAGGTTTAGTCAATTCTACAATTACATTCCTAATTCATCATATATGTTGATGACCTGATCTACCATTAATTGTGATCATTAGGTCACCAATGGTTGCTAGATCAGTAATACATTCAGTTAACACCATCAAATATTAAGCCAATATCATCATCGATTGATAACATCATTAGAATACTTAGTGGATGATGATTAAACATCTAATTGAGTTAAAAACTGACCTAAGGAGGTGACCATAGGTTGTCACCATACATTTGACACCCTTGATCACGACCATTAGTTGCCAAGATAGCAACACCATTGGTTATTGAATGGTATGTCCATCGGTTGTGTGATAGAGAAGGAAATAGCTTGAAAACCCTAATTTGAACCATCAATTATTTTGTGCTTAGCACCATAGGGTGATGTTATCAACCTGTCCCAGATCATGTTACACCTTAGAAAGGTTGTACACATGTTTACAAGTTCATATAGAACTAGAACAAAATAGGGAACACCACAAAAAATCGTAATTCTAAACAAGCACGGTTCCTCTATGCTTAAATCAACACATTAAGGCATAAACATGAACTAACAAGCTTCTAGTAAGCAATATAAGTGAAGAACATTATATAACTCGCCTCTATAGAGTAGGTCAGATCCCAAGCAACAAGAATCTCGAGCAAATAGGGCAAGAAAACCTTGGATTCAGATCTGAACTTGGCCAAATTGGTACTTCTCTCCACAAAGAAGCAAAATCCTAGAAAAAGAAACAAGAAGGATAGATTTTTGAGTTGTAGAGATACTTTTACCATGGAACAGTAGGGTTTTGACCTGGAGGAAGGTCTAAGTAAGGAGTAGAGCAAGAAAAACAAAGAAGGAAGGAAGAAAATAACTTGCCTTGGTTGAATTCCCTAGAAGATGACCTTGGAAACCCTAGGTAGGGCTAGATGGAGCCCTAGGAGACATTCTTCTCCAAAAAGGGGTTGTCTTCTACCTTAGATAAGTTGGTTCCATAGAAAAATAGCGTGGATTCGTTGCTCCAGGTTAGAGGAAAGATAAATCAAGCATAGTTTCATATTTAGGCAAGGAAGAGGTAAATATAGCCCATAGATAAGGATAGAAGCAAGCATGAGGTGTAAAAGTAGCTTCCCCATGTGTTTATGGCCTTAAACTATTAAGAATATACAAGCACACACACAAGCAGCTCCCCCACCATCCCTATTAACCTACGTACCTTTCCTTTGTCAAAATTCCCAGCCAATCACATAATTCATTAGTTGATAGCTACTAAAAGTAGCTCATCCGTTGGGCAGCCAAGACGTTATCCTTGGGCGGGTGAATTTGTCTGGCTAAGGCAGTACTAACTACCCTACCCACTTATGTCATGCAGACGGGAAACATCCCTATCTCTATTTGCTCCAAGCTTGACAGAACAATCCACAAATTCATCTGGGGAGGTGGCCATAAAAACCAGCCTATGTCCCATGTTATGTGGCACAAGGTCAGCACCAGCATGGAGAACGGAGGCCTAGGAATCAAATCAATGGTAGACTGGAATAAAGAACTACTAGGGAAGAACACTTGGAAGTATATGACTAATCAGAAGTCTTCCTGGACAAGATGCCTCAACTACAAGTACAGACACTACACGTCCAACAAAAAAGGAAGAGCTACTCCTCTCTGGAGAAGCATGCATTCCAGGATGTCTTTCATCAAGAACAGCATCTTCAAAGTGATCAATGATGGCCATGACACCATGTTGTGGATATATCACTGGGTTCTAAGATTCTAGGATCTCTTCAGTGCAACAACCAAACCCATCAATAACAATATCTCAGACCTAACTGTAGCTAGTCTTCGAAACCTTAAAGGATCTTAGGATGTTGATTTCTTATACAACTTCCTACCTGATCACTGCGTCAAAGAAATCCTTAAAATTCCCATCCCAACTAATGAGAAAGGCAAAGACAAGTGCATTTGGCTCCATCATGACGGTGGGAAGTACTCAACTTCGTCGGCTTATAAATTGATACACGAGGATATCTAGTACCCTGTTAATAAATTGTGGATGAGTATTTGGCAATCAGATCTTCCCAACAAAATCAAGACCTTTATCTGTTTAGTAGCCCATGAAGCCATCATGACTAGCTATCACAGGAAACAGCGCAATCTCACTGACTGTGCGAGCTGCCCGAGATGTAAAGCCCAGGAGGAAGACACTCTTCATGCTTTGTATCATTGCCCGTATGCAAAAGAGGTCTGGGCGAGAACACACCCAATGTTCATGGCAAACAATTCTACTAAGACTAGTACACAGGAATGGCTCATGAGAAACCTATACAGGAAGAATGAATAAGCTACATGTTTCATGACCATCTGCTGGATCATTTGGAAGACCAGAAATGCTATGATTTTTGACAAAAAAATGGCTGGGAGTCGACAGTCAAGTGGCTCAAGCTCACACTCTTTGTGAACAACTCTATAAGGCCAAACAAAGCACACTCAGAATCTGCAAGAAACCAAATAACCATCAAGACGATGGTTGGGATCCTCATAGAGGTCAGAAAGTACTAGTAGTTGACGCAACTGTGAAAGGTGGAAAAACTACAATTGCTATGGCGCTGCTTGATGACACATGTAAATGGAATGGAGGTGTAGCTATGAACATTGATGTTCACTCCATCACTGGAGCAGAAATAAGAGCCATTGATTTTGCACTAAAGATTTTCTCAAGGAATTTTCAGCAACCAGTTACCATTCTAACTGACAGTTATAAAGCTATTAAAGCAGTTGAAGGTGTGGCGGATGAGAATCTAGCATTCCATCCATGGCTTACCTCTATAAACAAGATGCTCAAAAAAATGCCAGAAACTTACATTATCAAGGTACCAAGACAAAAAACCTATATTGTCAATGCTTTGGCTAAGCATCACCTCCAAAGCTGATAATGTAGTTAACTTTGAGTTTAGACTTGCAAGAGGAGGGTGGGATGAATAATAGAGCCTCCTAACTTCCCCCCACACAAAAAGTAGCTCATCTGTGAAGGAGTAAACCCTAAACTACCCTTGATGAAAACACCTTCACATCAGGGCTCAAATAGGAACCCCATGGCTCAAACATCTCAAGAATGATAATATAACATCTACGGAATATAATTTATGTGACAAATTGCAAAGAAAACCCCTCAATTGGGTAAATTACAAAAAAGTCCACAATTATAGAAAATTGCATAGCTTGCTCAAACAGTGTCCAAATTGGAACAAATTTGAAATTAAGCTTGTCTTATGATTTCAAAGCATATCACAAGGTTAGATTAGGGTTCTAAGAATTCAATTATGGTAATTAAGCTTATTCAATTAATTAAGCAAGTTCATGGGCCTTATAACTATAAACCCCTTAGAAAGATTTTTCCCAGAAATCCTACACAAAAAGATATGGGTATTTTCTACGCATCTCATTCTCTAGTTCCCATGTGGCTTCCTCTATGCCATGATGATTCCACAAAACTTTCACTAGTATTATATGTTTTCACTTCAGATTTTTCAACCTTCTATCCAGGATCTACACAGGACCCTCAACATAGGAGATATCCTCATCTAACTCAACCTCTACTGGTTGGATTGTCTGGTCAGTATCTAGATGGCATTTCCTCAACATAGAGATGTGAAAGACATTATGCAATCTATGTATCTCTGGTGGTAGCTCCAACTTATATGCTACCTTTCCAACACGAGCTAGGACAGAGTATGGTCCCATAAATCTAGGAGCCAACTTACCCTTCTTTCCAAACCTCAGCACACCTTTCCAAGGAGAAACCTTAAGATATATTCTATCTCCCACTTGGAACTCAAGTGGTCTGCGTCAGTTATCTACATAAGATTTCTGCCTATCCTGGGCTGCTTTCAACTGTTGTTGTATCACTTTAATCTTTTCCATAGTCTGATGTACTAACTCACGACCCAAAAGTTGATATTCACCTGTATCATACCAAAAAAGAGGAGACTGACATCGTATCCCATATAGAGCCTCATAAGGAGCCATATATATGCTTATTTGATAGCTATTGTTGTACATAAACTCTATCAGAGTCAAATGTACATCCCAACTACCAAGAAATTACAGCACACATGCCCTCAAGAGATCCTGTAAAGTCTGAATAGTCCTTTCAGACTGGCCATCAGTCTGCAGATGAAAAGTTGTGATGAATCTCAACTATGTTCCCATTGTAGAATGCAAACGCTCCCAAAAATGACTTATAAACTGTGGACCTCTATCAAAAACTATAGCCATTAGAATGCCATGCAAACAGACTATCTCATCAACATATATTTGTGCCAATTTATCTACTATAAACGTCGTATTAACTGGAAAAAAATGAGCTGACTTAGTTAATATGTCTACTATCACCCATATGGAATCATGACCCTTGGTTGTCCTAGGAAGACCAACCACAAAGTCCATAGTAATATGATCCCATTTCCACTATAGTATTGGTAAGGGTTGTAATGTCCCTATAGGCTTCTGGTGCTCAACCTTCACCTACTGAGAAACTGGACATTTGGCAATGAACTCTGCCACATCACGCTTTAGACCAGGCCACCAATACATGTATTTCAAGTTTAAGTACATCTTGGTACTTCCAGGATGCATTGCATACATGGAGGAGTGAGCCTCCTCAAGTACCATCTTCCTCAACCCATCAACATCAAGAATTACTATCCTATTATGGTAACAAATTGTACCATCATCTGCCTCATGAAAGCCATCATACTTTTCACTGCCAATCCCTGATCAAATATTTTGTATCACAGTATCATTATGTTGTGCATCATGAATATTCTGTCTCAAGGTAGGTTTCACTTGTAACTATGCCAACAATCCTGCCAATAAGAAAACTTCTAGTTGTACATTCATCTGGCGAAGAGACACTAGCATATCTCTCTTATGGCACATCAAGGAATTTAATAATTTTGCATTATCTACCATTGATGATGAAGATGACTTTCTACTCAATGCATCAGCTACCACATTAGCTTTCCCTGGGTGGTAGTCTATTGTGTAATCATAATCCTTAATCAGCTCCATCTATCTCCTCTGCCTCATATTCAACTCCTATTTTGAGAAGATATATTGTAGATTCTTATGGTCAGTGAAGATCTGACACTTTTCTCCATAAAGATAGTGTCTCCAGATCTTTGAGGCATGGACCACCGCTGCAAGCTCCAGATCATGTGTTGGGTAATTCTCATCATGTTTCTTAAGATGTCACGAAGCAAAAGAAATCACATTTTTATCCTACATCAACACGCATCCCAACCCATTCTTTGAAGCATCACAAAAGACAATATAGCCTTTTCCTTGCTCTAGCAGTACTAACACCAGTGCACTAGTCAACTTTTCTTTCAAAAACTGGAAAGAACGTTGACACTTGTCATTCCAAGTAAAAGGAACATCCTTCCTGGTTAACCTAGTTAGGGGTAATGCTATAGAATTGAAGTCTTTGATGAACCTCCTGTAGTAACCTGCCAAACCTAAGAACCTACAAATCTCTATCGGTGTCTTTGGTTGTTCCCATTCTAGTGCAGATTCCACTTTCTTGGGATCAACACAAATGCCTTTTGCAGATATAACATGGCCCAGAAAAGACACTTCAGATAACCATAATTCACACTTGCTGAACTTAGCATATAGTTGGTGCTGCCTCAATAATGTCAATGTCTGGCGAAGGTGTTTCTCATGTTGTTGACTATCCTTGGAGTATATCAGTATATCAACTATGAACACGACCACACACTAATCAAGATAAGGTCTAAATACCCTATTCATTAGATCCATAAAAGTTGTAGGTGCATTGGTTATCGCAAATGGCATAACCACAAACTCATAATGAATATACCTAGTCTGAAAAGCTGACTTGGGTATGTCATCAACCTTAATTATCAACTGATGGTAACCTGACCTCAGGTCTATCTTTGAAAACACAGTGGCACCTCTCAGCTGATAAAAAAGATCATCAATTTTCGGCAAAGGATGCTTATTCTTTATTGTCACCTTGTTCAACTGTCTATAGTCTATACACAACCTCATTGAACCATCCTTCTTTTTAACAAACAACACGAGAGAACCCCACCTCATTGAACCATCATTCTTTTTAACAAACAACACGGGAGCACCCCAAGGGGAACTGCTCGGCTTGATAAAACCCTTCTCTAACAGTTCTTGTAATTGTCTCTTTAACCCCTGCATCTCTGTTGGTGCCATTATGTATGCTGACTATGATATGGGTTGTGTTCCGGGAACAATATTAATCTCAAACTCAATCTCTCTAGGAGGGGGAATGCTAGGAAACTCCCCAGGAAAGACATCCTTGAATTCTCGCACCACTGGTACCTCTTGGATACTAGGACCTCCCGCCTTGGTATCCACAACATGAGCTAAGAAAGCATCACATCCTTGCCTCATCAACCGCTCAGCTGTCATAGCTGACATCAAACATGTAGGAAGAATCTTCCTATCACCCTAGAAAATCCACTGTATATCTCCATCATGGAACGTCGCCACCTTAGTACTACAATCCATGACTACCTTGAATTTTTCCAAGGTATCCATTCCTATGATTACATCAAAACCATGCATGTCAAGTGGCATAAGATCCACTTGAATGTTGTGTCCAAAAATAGAAATAACACAAGAAGGGCACACTTCTCGCAACTTGGTGGAATCAACCAAAGGAGTCTATAGCCGCAGGCTATCAGATCTAAGACTAACAGGTAGATAATAACAACTATCTATCACCTCTCTGGTGATAAAAGAGTGTGTCGCACCTGGATCTACTAACACAGATAAAAAACAAGAAGCAAACATATCAGAATGAAATAACTCCATCTGACATGTCATGACTCATGGATTGACCACTACTTCTGGTTGGGTCATGGCATAGAACCTTATTGTCGCATGTTGTCATCCACGTCCCCTTCTTGCTTGTCCAGAGAATCCTACCTAGGATGTCTGACCACGTCCTCTTCTACTGCCACTACTACACTTCCGTTGTTGTGGACCTTGTTGACTTTGCCTTGTCTACTGAGTCACCTCCTCATCTTTCATAGGGAAATAAGGTATGGTATGCCCCACTTGCCCACACTTGTAGCATGTTCTAGTGTCCTGATATGGCCTAAATGGCCCTGTCACTAAAACCAATGAGGTACTACGGGCTCCCATTGGTGGAAAACTGTGACCTCTACCCTGACTTGGGGTCCACTGTGATGGTGCATGTGATCTTGGTTCACTGAAGGCTGACCTTGGTTGCGACGGTGGTGGGAAAAACCTTGGCTTCTTAAAGCCTCCAGATGACTGCCCTTGAAACCGCATAGGTTGCTTCTTAGCATTTGCTTCATGCTTCTATATGGCAGACCTCGCAATACTCCTGACATATTCCACAAAGGTGGAAAACATTTCCCTGTTCTCCAAGGCTGATGTTGTAGTAGTCAACTCTGCACTCAGACCCTTGTCAAATCTCTGGATCCTTTCCTTGTCTGTTGCTGCCATGTGTGGGCAGAACCTCAGAAGTTCCATAAACTTTGATTCATACTCATTGATATTCATAGTTCCCTGACGAATCTTCTCAAAATGAGAGATTTTATCATCTAGGTAGGTCTCTGGAAAATATCGGCTAACAAATTCCCTTCAAAACTCCTCCCATCCTATCACAACTCCTAGCCTTTTCTCCTCTTCTATGGCCCACCAGTGGCCAGCACTACCCTTCAACAAGTATACCACATGCTTAACTTTGTCTTCTTTAGCGATGTTTAGGATTTTGAATGCCTTTTCCAGCTCAGTCAACCACATGTCAACGTCTTCTGGATTAGAAGTACCTGCATATTCAATCGCCCCAACACGTCTAAGATGGTCAAATGTCTTTCTGACACCTTGGGACTCCACATTAGAGGCAGCTACCCTAGCTTGAGGTGTTGGCACTCTGTCAGCAATATGTGTAATTGTGGCCATCATCTGTCTAAACATAGAATGAAACTCAGGATTGGCCATCATTGTCGGGTCTAGATGAGGCATTTTGGGCTGCTCTGGCCCTTCTTCTGGCACTCTCTCATCACGTGCCTACCTCCCTACACCTCCTCCTAGTGCAACATAACAACTCTCAACATGTTCTTCATGTCCTTCAGAGATATCTACATAAGCAGAAACTATGATCAGATATGTTGGATACATAAGAACATACTTAAACCTAAGTCCTATGTCCCAATACACTCAGTAAACCTAGAGCTCTGATACCAACTTAACTGTGACATCTCATCACGCTAAATGAGATTACTCAAAACACAAAACACGATCAACTACTAATCAATCACATAGTCAAAAATGTAGAATAATTAAAATTGATTCCAACAATGTAAATAAAATCTAGAACATTTACAAAAGGTCCATCATTCCATTCTCATATGATGTAACACGTATTTACTTATGGGTCCAAACACCTCAGTCACATCCTGCATACAAAAGATATTTCACATGTACATGCCATATATTTACAAACATTGGCATACTACCAAAATCTTGTGTCGATGCAATTATATCATCTAGAAAACACATCCCATACCTAGACCTGAGAGTATAGGGATGCCATTAGGACTCTACTACTACCATCTACAACTAACCAACCTTTTGAATCTATTGATTACCAGGTTGGTTATCTTCCACAGCACGACCTCGACCTCACTGCCCGCAACCACCTAAAAAAATGTGGTGACCCATGGGTAAGACCCAGTCCCAGTGAGAGATATAACTCTCTCCAACATATATTTATTATAACATATTAATTAATAGTAAATATATTAAGCAGTTAGGGTATTGAATAAACAATATGAATAGATTGAACAATTTAAGCATACTAAGAAGTTAAGCAAATAAGTTGTAACATCAAGTAGAATTGTACAATTTTCATAAGTCTGCATCATGTAAGAACTACACAGTGTAAGGATAAGACAAGGGTTAATCAACCAATGTGATATATATTAAACCCTATAAATTATACTACACGGCTGGTATCACTTCTTTTATTATTATGCCCTGAGGAGTTTGAGTCGTACCACTCAAAGTCCAACTGACCACTGTGAAGTGCTATTCAGTTCCACATAAGATATAGGAGTGTCGGTATCCTAAGATCTCTTTCCCTCAGCCAGTACGAGTAAACTGCAGTGACATACCAGTTAAACTGCCAACTGTGATATATAGTCAACTGATAAGAACTAGTCCATACTTGGTACAAGTTACGACACTAGAAAACAGGGTATACAAAACCCTCTAATCTGAGGTACCACCACAGTTGTCCTCAATCACATCAAATGTCAGAGGCATGACCATAGCCGTCTTCCATAACCTACAATTGTGGATGACAAGGATATATCCTCAACTTGTCACCCCCACATACTCAATAGTATGTGCTATGAGTTTCCCTTGGGAATACTCATTTCACCATCTAGTAAGTTCTAACAGTGAAGATGGCTCTATGACACAGGGCTCTACATGATTAAGGTTACACTTGATTAATTACTGTCAATTGAATGAATTAAGGCTTTATCATACAAGTGGACATTTAAAACCTAATTCTTTTCTAACAAGAGTATATGTATAACAACATCAAAGGATATAAAACATTTGAGATATAAATCTTAATCACATTACCATATTCTATCATTCATTGTGAATTAATGAACCACACATATCATCATACTATTACAAGATACCAATATCTTATCACAAGTTCCAGGGTTTTAACCCTTATTGGAACATGAAGAGGATTTCACCTCAATCATGGCTTCAAACATGCCCAAAGGTCATTATGACAATCACATTATTCATAGTAAGGTTATCATCATCATTCCATGCCTTAAACAAGGCTCAAAATATCATTAGCACATGTGTCCATAGATATTGACATGGCAAGGCACTATGATATTCAAATAGTTCTACATTATGGTTTCAACACAATAAGAGTGTAATTCATTATCACATTAATCATTCAAGAGGTCTGATTATAACCAATCAACATCATATAATTACATCAAGGTTAGGTATAACAAGCTAAATCACATGGGAGTTATGCATCCACTTATTATAGTGATTTATTAAATATAACTATATAATGGCAAAGGTAAGACTGCCAATTAATGGTATTGAACCATCGAAACGTCATAACTAGGACCCACAAATAATACTATGTGATTTATTCTAATCCATTGGATGTTAAAGCATCCAATATTATTCATTGGATCAGGTTCATTGTTCAAGGTTATCAATTCAAGTATAGGTCTAACCATTAGATCAATTGAAGCAAGGAACCATTGGTTCAAGGTTTAGTCAAATCTACAATTACATTCCTAATTTATCATATATGGTGATGACCTGATCCACCATTAATTGTGATCATTAGGTCACCATTGGTTTCTAGATCAGTAATACATTTAGTTAACACCATCAAATATTAAACCAATATCATCATCGATTGATAACATCATTATAATACTTAGTGGATGATAATTAAACGTCTAATTGAGTCAAAATGTGACCTAAGGGGGTGACCATAGGTTGTCACCATACATTTGACACCCTTGATCCTGAACATCAGTTTCCAAGATAGCAACACCATTGGTTGTTGAATGGTATTGTAGCGACACATCCCACAATCATACAAACAACGAGGTTCCACGCAAAAACGTGCGGAAAACACCATAAAGCACATATTACCGAAAACACGGGTAAATTAAAACCATTTGCGGAAAACATGTATAAGAGAACCTATTACATCCAGATTCTCATCCTGCAAAAATCATGTTATATAAACAATTAAGCCTCGATACGTGTCCACCACTTATAGAATCAGTTGTACTTGTCAGCACATGAGTTCATCACCTGTTTATACATACATAATGGACCACGTAAGGCCAACGGTAGGGTATACAAAATTACAACAACTAGTCATCATGAAACGTCATCAAAACACCTCTGAGGACCTTCGAGTACAGGGATGACTCTAGGACTCTACTACAAAACCACCAAAACAGCAGCATGTCCATCTCTTGCCTTCTTTTGCTCTTCTTGCTGCTTGACCGCAACATCACAACCACCACCACGTCTAGCGCAATCACCTAAAAAGGTTATAAACCAGCGGGATGAGACACATAGTCCCAGCGAGAAACATAACTCCCCGCCAAAACTATAAATCCTCAAAAGGTTAAAGCAGATAAAGCAGATTGCTGGTTAAGACATATAATAAGAGCAGCATATTGAGCAAGACTATGATTACCATCAATCTTATCAAGATATCCAGGAGGCATATAACTAAGTATTTCTTTATGGAACATGATTGACAAGATAATCTTTATAAGAACTTATCACAAAATATGAGGATCATACACATATATGTAGGGTATAACTAGATCAACCTATATAAGCAAGGCCTCAATTAATGTTCCATGTTTTTCTCTAAGCAGTATATACTATTCGACTGGATTACGTTTTGTTATGCCCTGAGGAAGTGAGTTGTCCCTGCTCAAATCCAACCTTTGGCCGCGAAGCCCAAAAACCGGAGCCGTACAAGGTCAATGGGGGAGCCAGACTCCATAACCTCACCACCTCGTAGTCAGTGCATGAAAACCAAAGCAGGACCGCAGTCTCATGCTTATATGGCCTCAGCCTTAGGGTCAACTCTGCAAGCTACCCATATCTCTAGCTCACCTTGACACAGGTACTAGTATCCTTTTGAGCCACGAGCCTGATCACCGTGCTCTTGAGCCATGAACACATTCATGCTCTAACTCATTGAGTCATGGGCCTGTTCACCATGCTCTTTACCATACAGAGTCTACAACCGCAATTGTATTCTAATCCTCCTATTTTTGGTTAGGAGAAAACCCCACATATTCAACAATATGCGCTCCAGGTAATCCCGCAGGATAAACCTATTTCACCATCACCGAATTCTTATGATAATGGATCTATGGCTAGAGCAAACTACATGATATGTTCCACTATAATTAATTAGTATATTTGAAGTGATTTATTGAGGCAACTAAGTTGTAAAACATAAACAACATTGAGTTGCATTAATACTATTATTATCACATCATCATGGGATCTCAATCCCTCCTCACAGATTGCTATTGCCTCTCAAGGCATCAACATCTTGGGATAGCAATCCCTTATCTCATCATCAGAGGATAACACCTCAACTAGGCACTCAGCCTTTATCAGGTCCTTAGACCTATCTTATCATACTAGTAATGCATGTTATCTCATCAACAAGGATTATTATCATTTAGTGGTATTCAAATCACATATACCTCATAGATCTTACCTAGATATGAATCCATTTAATATACCTGCATGGTTAGTATATGTAGAAAGAGAGATAACTTAAAATCACCAGACATAAATCTTTACTGATTATCATGTCATTAGGGTTTGCAGTTACACATGTCATGATCAAGACTATGTGTGGCATACTGTATCAATTACATTACTGCTATCAATTCATGGGCATCCATTTATGCTCTTTACCTTATAAACATGGGCAAGTATCTTATCATCTTAAACGACATCATCTTTAGACATCCAACATAGCATAGGTTTGCAACTATCATCAATTTATCAAAAGATCTGGTTACATGATAAAGAACTACTACCTGGTTTCTGGGTTGGACATAACCCTCACCAAAGGTGCTCGCTACCCTCACTAGAAGTGTGATGGGTAGTGCAACCTTTACTATAGGTGATATCGGGCAGGGTAACAACCCTTACAACAACTTGTCGGCCAAGGCAGTTAGCCACATATCGTCCAACCCAAAGGCAAGGTATATCGGGCAACCACTTCATGGTGTGTCGTGCACCTAGAGAGCAAAGGTGATATCATGCAGCTGGGTTCATAGGGCATATCGTGCATCCAAGGTCAAGGTGTGACGGGCAACTATGTGTATCGGGCAAAGCTCAAACGGCTAGCTAGGGTTAGGGTTTGGGTTGTGTCAGACAACCATCACCACCTTATTGGCTAAGATCATGGCGCCCAGGACAACCTTGTATCGCCCACTAAGGTACTCATCATCAAACAACACAAAGGCACCATAAGGAAGCCTAACACCCAACTAAAACCAACACACCATATCGGTCACCACAAGGTACTCACAAGGGCCACCACTCAACCCATGTTGGGTACGAACCTGACCCAACATGTATCGCCCAAGACTCCAAACAGAGATATCAACTAGGCACTCTATCGGCCAAGGGGCAACAACTACTAGGTCAAAGGATCATCTAGATCAAGGCATATTGCCCAAGCTCATCATCAAGGTCAAGAGAGCCATATTGGGAACAACACCAACCAAACACATCATACCGGCCAAGATCAAAACCCTAGACCAAGGGAGGTGTGTAAGGCATCACTACTACAAGGTGATCGTACAAGGCACCAAGCTCATCCCGACAAGGTCATCATCAACCTCAATATCACCATCATCAAAACCCTAAAAGATCAAGAGGATTGGCTCACCTCTCAACAACCAAGAGAGAGGGGTTTTGTACAATCTCCATCACCTATCGGGCTACATGATGGATCATTTCCATATCGGCCAACTCTCAACCATGGCTCACCTCTTAAATCCATGGTGAGAGAAGAGTGTTTCTCAAGCAACTAGAGTATAGACTCACCTCTCAACAACCAAGTGAGAGGGGTGTTGCCTATATCACTAGAGCTGAACTCACTTCTCAAGACCAAAGGAGAGAAAGGGGTTTTGCCTAAGAAACTATACACATAGGGTTCGGCCACCAAGATCAAAGCACATCCAACATACCCATTATAGCAACAAGATCATATATCCAATAAGATCAAAGATACAAATAAGCAAGAGGTATATATATTCAACAAGGTACATGGTCGATCAAGATGAAACATAGCATGCAACAAGAAAAGGAAGTAGTATAGATAAGGTTAGGAGTTGTGTAACCCACCTTAAGCAAGCTCCAAGCTCCTAGCACCAAGCAACACATTTGGACACCGCAAGAGGAAGAGGAAGAAGACTCCAAAGAGAAGGATCGACCACCAAGCTTAGCTCCTCCAAGGGTATCAGACACCAAGCTTAGCTCCTCCAAAGGTATCGCCCACCAAGGTTGCAAAGGAGAGGTGTCGTTCACCAAGAAAGAGAAGAAACTATGGAACTAAAGGGATCCTTAGAAAGAGAAAGGATATACATATATAGAAGAGGGTGGAGGAGAAAACAAGGCAAGGTGTTGCCCACCTAGGGACACTTGTCCATGGGCAATGCCACCATCTCATCTCGCCACATCCACATGTCCAAGGAAATTGCCACATGTAAGCTTCATGCACCAAGTGTCCACTAGAGTGGTGACACAAATGAAGCCAAAGGTCAAAGATGGTCCATGGCTGATACACCTCACTCCCTTGCCTGACACAGCCCCATGGGTGACACAACCATGGCTGACACCAAGCTCTCTTGCCCGATACAGGGTCCAACAAGGCAAGGCAAGGCCCAAACAAAGCAAAACAAGGCCCAATAGAGCTCAACAAAGCCCAAGGCAACACAAGCAATGAGCCCAAACCTTCCTCTCAACTCTATAGGAAGCAAGGAGAGAGAAAATCATCTCTCAAGGTGACAAACTTTCGCATCAACCCTAAACTTAGGTTATTTGCAAGTAGCACCTCCAACTCTCAACAAAACTCAAGCAAACCCTAATCAGCACTAGAGGTGATTAGCAAGAAACTAAGCACAAGGTTTAGGTAAAGAAAATAGGATAAGCCCAAAATGGATGTCAGGGTCCTTACAGGTATGTCCATCGGTTGTGTGATAGAGAAGGAAATAGCTTGAAAACCCTAATTTGAACCATCAATTATTTTGTGCTTAGCACCATAGGTTGATGCTATCAACCTGTCCCAGATCATGTTACACCTTAGAATGGTTGTACACACGTTTACAAGTTCATATAGAACTGGAACAAAATAGGGAACACCACAAAGATTTGTAATTCTAAACAAGCATGGTTCCTCTATAATTAAATCAACACATTAAGGCATAAAAATGAACTAATAAGCTTCTAGTAAGAAATATAAGTGAAGAATGATATATAACTCGCCTCTATAGAGTAGGTCAGATCCCAAACAGAAAGAATCTCGAGAAAATAGGGCAAGAAAACCTTGGATTCAGATCTGAACTTGGCCAAATAGGTACTTCTCTCCAGAAAGAAGCAAAATCCTAGAAAAAGAAACAAGAAGGATATATTTTTGAGTTGTAGAGCCACTTTCACCTTGGAACAGCAGGGTTCTGACCTGGAGGAAGGTCTAAGGAAGGAGAAGAGCAAGAAAAAAAAATAAGAAAGGAAGAAAACAACTTGCCTTGGTCGAATTCCCTAGAAGATGACCTTGGAAACCCTAGGTAGGGCTAGATGGAGCCCTAGGAGACCTTCTTCTCCAAAAAGGGGTTGTCTTCTACCTTAGAGCAGTTGGTTCTGCATAAAAATAGAGTGGATTCGTTGATCTAGGTTATAGGAAAGAGAAATCAAGCATAGTTTCGTATTTGGCCAAGGAAGAGGTAAATATAGCCCATGGATAAGGATAGAAGCAAGCATGACGTGTAAAACTAGCTTCTCCATATGTTTATGGCCTTAAACTATTAAGAATATACAAGAACACATACAATCAGCTCCCCCACCATCCCTATTAACCTGCTTAGCTTTAATTTGTCGAAATTCCCAGACAATCACATAATTCATTAGCTGATAGCTACTAAAAGTAGCTCATCCGTGAAGGGGTAAACCCTAAATACCCTTGATGAAAACACCTTCAAACCATGGCTCAACTAGGATCCCCATGGCTCAAAAATCTTAATAATGTTAATATAACATCTAAGGAACATAATTTATGTGACAAATTGCAAAGAAAACCCCACAATTGGGTAAATTGTAGAAAAGTCCAAAATGTACAGAAAATTGCATAACTTGCTCAAACAATGTCCAAATTGGACCAAATTTGAAACTTAAGCTTGTATTATGATTTCAAAGCATATAACAAGGTTAGATTAGGGTTATAAGAATTAAATTATGGTAATTAAGCTTATTCAAGTAATTTAGCAAGTTCAGGGGCCTTACACTTTTGGTTATGAAATAGTTTTTCTTGGATTTATAAAGTTAACTTCATTTGGGGGCTTTTTGGTCAAAAGATTGAGTTACATATTGATAAAATGCAACAATTATTAATATACACTAGATAGTGTTGTGAGTTTTCCATAATTTTTTCCTTGAGTGGTAGTTATTTTTTCATGGTGGTGTTAGACTTGTTCTAATTTCTCTATATCCTATGCAAATGTATGTAGGGTTACTTAGTGAACAATTTTATTTTTTGAAGTTTTTTAAACCGTACTGATGTTTTAGAACAAATATGAACTTCTTGAAAGAAGACTAGGTTCACTTTTGGCTAAAGATGGGGGAAGATAAATTAGACTTTAGCATCAATTATATGAGAATAATTGATGCTAACCAAGATAGTCTTCTTCCTTTCATATAGTTATGCACGCGAAGTTGACTTGACATATTAGGATATAGAACTTTTATGAATGAATGATACCCAATCAACTTCAAATATGTAGGTTATGGTGACTATGGTATAGAGTAGAAGAATCACAACTATGCTTCAATTTGTTTTCAAAATATCAATGAAGTTATATTCTTAGATAAAATTCATACATTGTTAATGTCTTCTGATTTTGTTCTTTTGTATCCATATTGGTATCACTTGCCATCCATCATAAATAATTTTATTAGTAAATATTATCTACATTTAACATCCATAAGGGAAGTTTAAAAGGAGATGGTCTTTGTTAGGTTCTAATTTTGAGAATTGCCAAGTTGATGTTCGTCTTATGGACATGTTAACCTCCATACAGGGAGGCGGTCATTGCATTGTTTGATAGGGGTTTGTGAAGGTCTGGTGAACAAATTGTAGCTTGTGTAGGCCCTTTTTTGGGGGACCTTCAAAGAAGGATCGCTTGCCTACCTACTTATCTCAGAAGCTGGAGACTTTACTCGGTGATAGAAGCTTCCTCATACACCTTTGTGGCCTCTAGGATCCAATCTTGGGTACTTTAGAATCTTATTTTATGAGGTAGTGGGATTTGTGGTATGGAATCTAATTTTGATAGTTCTTTATATTATCTTTGTGACACAATCCAAACTTTTGACCTTAGTAGTTTTACTTACAAGGGCATTGATGCAACCCTAATATAGGGCTTCATCTTGTGTCTTATTTTACTTTAATCACATATATACTCATTAGATTACATTTTATTACCCTCAATATGTGTTTTATTATAAAATGCATCTATGGACATTCTTTGCATGTTTTTGAGGTACTTGGACCATGCTTGGATGGACGAGAGAGGTGGAGGGGCCCAAAAAAGGTCCCAAAGATCCCCCAGCCTGCCCCTTGTGGCTGATGCGATGATTTTGAGTCGCATTTATAGACCTTTTTCACTCATTTTTCATATGTGTTTTATGCTCTAATTAGTCATTTTTATGGATAATATTGCATAATTCACTCATTTCGGTCTTTGCCATCATTTTATGTCAAATCCCCTTAGTTGTATCATTTTGAGCATTATTTATCATATTATCATAATTTGTGTGGATTTATTTGGTCTTGTTTTGGAATTTCAGGAAAAACAAGTATCTGCTTCCGTCGATACCATCGACGAAAGTTGATACCATCGACCAAGCCACAGGTTGCCAGCTGAGAGGAGCAGCACAGAGTCGATACCATCGACACACAAGTCGATGGCATCGAGATCCCTTCAGGTTGCTGGCGAGGAATCCGTCGATACCATCGACCCAAGTCGATGCCATCGACGCATGGAGGCTACAGCGTCGCTAAACGACAACAACCGACGCTAAAGGAAGTCGATACCATCGACCCTAGTCGATGGTATCGAGATGGACACAGGCACTCAGACGAAAAGAAAAGAAGGCTGCCGCGAATACGCTAGGTCGATACCATCGACCCGCGTCGATGGTATCGACGCCGGCAGATATGCGTTGGATTCATTTTGATCTCAATCGGACGGCTGAAGTTATTTGACGACCTAATTAGGGACTTATACCTAATGACGGCCGCCGACATACGGGAGGATCGAATTTTGTCATTGCACGAGTGTCGAGGAAGGAGAGAAAGGAGAACGGAGGTCAGAAGCTCATCCATGTCGATCCAGACGCTGCCGAAGACGAATTTCACCACCGAGAGGCGGGAAAGCTCGTGTTCTACGTAAAGGATCTACCGGTTCTTCTCCGTTTAGGGATTTTCCCACTTAATTCACGTTTTTCTTATGAATTCCCCAATTTCTACCATGTATTTGTGCAAGATGAACATGCGGGGCTAATCCCCTTTGTCTTTAGGACCGGGAGTAGCCCGTGGATTCACTGTATGACAGTTTTATAATAGTAATTCATATTTTCTCTTTTAAATCCGTGGTATAGTTTCGTTTTCTCCATATATTGTTATGCTTGATCACCATAATAATAACTTAATGCCCTTAATCACTTCGACAGAAGGATTAACTGTTGAAAAGAGACGAAACATACATTAATCGATAAATCCCTTGACAAAGGAGGTGTAAAATTAATGGTGGAAACTGAGAGATCGTTCATAATGCGCTTAGTTTAGGGGAATGATTACTACGACGGTGGAATCAACCTAAACCTAAGTAGTGAATTACACCACAACAGTGGGTAATTCTATTTTCAGGCCACTACCCGGATTGAGAGAGAAGAGTGAGGAATTATATAAAACCTAATACAATGTTGACCCGCGGTGAAACCGCAATCCTAAAGATATCCTTTTGAATTGATTAAATTAACCTTTAATCGATTGTTTTCTTTGTTTCATTTTATTTTCTTTTAATTTCGACAACAAACCCTACTTTGTCATCCGGCCTAGCTGATTGCAATTAGTTAGTAGGAGTCTCCAATAATTCATGTATCCCTGTGTTCGACTCGGGCCTTAAAAAGGCCTATATTACTCGACGCGTATACTTGCGTTTTAGCGCGTAGTAAAATACACATAAAGTTTTTGGCGTCGTTGCCGGGGATACGGTGAATTGTTGGCACTTCGAGTGCTAAGAGCGGCCACTCTAGGCCACATTTTTTTTATTTTTTTTTTGAAACAACTTTAAATATTCCTAAATTTCTTTATAATTGTATTTACTCGTTCAAGCATAGTACTGAATTCGAATTTCCTCATTTCAGGTACTATGTATGGTGCATACACGTAGTACAGACTACGACAATCGCACACCCGAGGTTCCACCCCCGGGACCTGAGGACGAGGAGTACTACGAGCAAGAGCACCAAAGTGATATAGATCCTGAATCTGAGCAAGAGCAAGCAGAAGAAATGGCCGAACCACAGACGATATGGGAGAAGATCAAAGCGTCTTCTTCATCAGCATCAAAGGGGCCTATAAAGAAGCAGGCGATCAACATACCGACATATAAGATCGATCCGGCGTTGATTAACTTAGTAAAATCAAATGCATTTCACGTATTGAAGAATGAGGACCTAGTTGCACACATCAGCCAGTTCGTTGAAAACTGTGATATGGTGAAGATAGACCAGTTCCCACAAGATGCTCTGTACCTCAAGCTATTCCCAAGTTCCTTGGCAGGAGCAGCAAGAGAGTGGCTCCATAACCTCGATGACGAATTTGTTCAGTCTTGGGATCATATGGTGGAAGTTTTCTTCGAGAGGTTTTTCCCTCCTGAGAAGACCAACGACATGATTAGGAAGATTCACAATTTCACCCAACAGGTGGGTGAGACATATTCTGAGACCTGGGAGCGATTCCAGGTTATGTTGAGGAGGTGCCCACATCATGGGCTGGACAGGGAAACACAAGTGAAAATCTTTTATTTTGCTCTCTCCGAGCACGATAGAAGTAATCTTGATTCAGCCAGATCCGGATTCTTTCTGAATAATACGGATAACAGATGTTGGGAGATATTAAAGAACATGGCTAGGAAACAGTCATGGGGCGACAGAGGTACAGTGGAACAGGTCAAGGCTACTGGTGAATCCAGAATAGTTAGGGAGCTAAACGATAAGTTAGATCTTCTAGCTAAGAAGCTGCTAACTAAGGAAGATGCATCTGAAGATGAGGAGGCCCAAGTGAAATTCATGCAACAACAGGGCTATAGAAACAATGACTATGCATGGAGGAAGGAAAAAAAATTCTCATGGAAGGATTCGAATAATTTTCTGCAGGATCCGGATGCCAAGCCACAACAGAGAGCCGAGGATAAGAACATCGAATTATTAAGTCAAATGGTCCAGCAAAACCAAGAGATGATGGCCATGTTTGGTAAACAATTGCAGTCTCAAGGTGATATTCCAACCAAGTTTGGGCAGGTGCTGCAAAGCCATGGAGCACAAATGCGGGCATTAGAAACCACCGTGGCACAGATTTCGAGTGAAGTGGTGGCCATCAAGCACGCCAATCAACAGAAACCCGCAGAGAATGAGAATGTGGCCCAAGCACACCATCAGGTCAAGTATATGTCTGTGGTAAACAGTGAGGAGGAATCTCAGGTGCAAGAATCTGTAGAAGAAAGAAAAATGACTTGCAATGTGCATGCGACACCGGCAATACCGTATCCACGCACTTACTATGGATTTTCGGGCGGAAACCATTTCTTCAGAAAATCAGAGAGAGTTTTGAATATTGTATCTCCATGTAGGCAAGAAGAAGAGTTGCAAGTTGTTTGTGCACGTGCGGAGACAGCGAACGTGAGAGAGAAACCACAACAAGCTGTTACTATTGAGGATGTTTCGCCAAAGGCCACGTCCAAGGGAGTGATTGAAGCAAGCTTAGGGGAGGTACCCCCGAAAAGCTCTTATGTGCCACCTCATAGGCGTGTTGATGCAGCTGATGTTTCAGATCCGATCAATTCTAAGTCAAAGAAAGAGCATCGTCATTTTAAGAAATTCCTGGAGATATTCCAAAAACTCCACATCAATATTCCATTAGTGGAGATGATCGAGAAAGTACCCGCCTATGGGAGGTTCATCAAGGAAATCATCAATAAGAAGAGGCGGATAAAAGACGATGAAATTTATAGGATGAATGAGACAGTGAGCTCTATGATTCACGGGAGTTCACCAAAGAAGAGAAAGGACCCAGGAGGTTTTTACATACCGTGCTCAATAGGTGGTCAACATTTTCCTAAAGCGCAATGTGATTCTGGCGCTAGCATAAATCTCATGCCTTTGGCGACATTTCAAAAGCTGGGGTTAAAAGATATAAAGAGGTCAGCCGCAACAATTGAATTGGCGGATGGGTCTACCGTGAGACCCTATGGAGTATGTGAAGATGTTCTAGTCAAAGTGGATAGATTCATATTTCCGGTGGACTTTGTCGTCATGGATATGCCACCACTCCAAAGCTGTGAAATTCTCCTAGGGAGGCCGTTTCAAGCAACGGCAGATGTCGTGACTGCCTTAGGGAGAGGTACTCTGTCTTTGGGCATTGGAAGAGATCGTGTTGAATTCAAATTACCGAATGATCCTCTAAGTGCAGTTCCCAAGGTGAAAAGATGATGATCGTCACACCGTCTAGCCTAAGACGTTAAATAAGGGCGCTTGTTGGGAGGCAACCCAACCATTGGTACATTAGGATAGTTTAATTCTAGTCATAGATTGTTTTCATTTTGTTCAAATTCTAGTGTAAAGAATATACCTTGATCCGTTTGTTTAATGTGCAGGCACAGGCAGGGTCGATACCATCGACACACCCGTCGATGGTATCGACATAGGTTCAGGTTGACAACTGCAAAAATCGCTCTGAGTCGATACTATCGACGCTCCCGTCGATGGTATCGACAGACCTACAGGCAGGTTGCGCAATAATGGTCGATGGTATCGACAAGCCAGTTGATACCATCGAGATCTCTGGAGAAGTTCAGAACGACTTGTCTCAGTCAACTCGATACCATCGACGGCCTCGTCGATGGTATCGACATGGTCACAGGTTGAAGTGAAAAAGTGGCGGTGTTGCAATGAAGTCAAGTCGATACCATCGACACCCGTCGATGGTATCGACATCCATGTCACCGATCCGCGCAAAGACATCGATGGCGATCGCGAAGTCCACGTCAGCGATCCGGGTGCTGCGTCGATACTATCGACTTGCGTTGATGGTATCGACAGGTCAGCAATCCGGGTTTCACGATCCAGCAATCGTCGGCCGTCGATACTCGCGAGGGAGGCAGATAGCATCGAGACGTGTCGATACCATCGACCCGCGTCGATGGTATCGACGGGTCAACAGTAGCGCCGGCCAAGTCTATATAAGGAGAATTGCAACGTCATTTGACGTCACACCTACAGAGCAAACTTCCTCCTTTGCGCCGAGCACTCCCCTGAGCCCTCCAAGACTGAAGAGCAGTGACATCGAGCAAGGATCTTCACCGAGCAGAGAATCACTTCTCCATATTCCCCGAGCTCTCTTCTTCTAATCCCATCTTCCTTGCAACAATGGTGCACGCCGCCGGATCATCGTCCTCGCACGCGAATCCCATGGAGATCGGGGAGTTTGTTCCACCCCCTACTACTTCAGTCTCACGTCCGCGCCTGGTTCATCCATCCGCGGAGGTGAGGAAGGTCTATGAGGAAATCATGAAGCGGAAGATCGAGCCGACCCGGTATGTGGAACGGGGAATGATCCAGGAGCTTGGATTCGAGGCCAACTTGGCCTATGTGCTGAAGGATCAAGCACGCCACACCAGCAGAAGGCCAGACGAGCTGGAGCGCCATGCGGATGGGCAGCCGTTCTTCGGCCAATGGCCCACCTACAAGGAATTGGTGGCGGAGTTTATGGCGTCCCTCGACGTCTGCGTCGTGCCCAACGACGTGGTTGCATCGGATCATGAGTGGATCAAGGGCCTGGTATCGTTCCGGCTGTTCAACATCAACTACAATATCACTCTTCAGTAGTTCAACAACATCTTTAACTGGAACCACTCCCAACATGATCACCGGCGCCCAGATTCCCGCACCGACTACGACAAGATCTTCTCCGAGCTAGTCACAGTGCCGGCGGGAAAGACAGTGAGCTACCACAATGCTGCGGTAGCGGACTTCGAGCATCCCTTCGTCTGGGTCTTACACCGGATGTTGAGCCTTACGTTCTTTGCTCGGAGCGATTTAGCATTGAGCAAGTTTCAGGAGAGCGATCTTTTCTTCCTCTACATGCTCCTGAAGCGACAAGAATGCAACAGGGGTGCGTTCTTTCTGCAGCGCGTTCTGGCGGTGAAGAGGAGTACAAGGAAGGCTCCGATTCATTTTGGTGGGCTCATCACCAGATTGGCGTTGTACTTGGGGCTGAATTTCCAGTCCATGACTTCGATTTCCACAAGGAGTAAGGTGAACGTGCAACATCTGCATCGTTCAAACCTTATCCTTCTCCGGGATGGGTTGGCGTACGCACACTGCCACATCAACCATGCTTATTAGGAGTGTGCACTGCCGGACGACGTCTTCAACATCGCGGGCGCACAACACTTCCGGTGGCCGATCATAGCCGTCGAGTCCGATGAAGAAGAAGGCGGCAACGATGGACAAGAAGGCGAGGCTGAGGAGGAAGAGGAGGCTTTCACACCTCTTCGCGCACGAGTAGCACCACGGAAGCGTCCTAGGATGCATCCGGGTGCGTCTTCATCATCACAGCCCCCGCCGCAATCACCACAGCCCTCGCAGACAGGCGAGGATGCCTACTCAATGCAAGGCATGTATACGATGCTGCAGGACATACATCAGACACAGCAGCAGCATCTAGAGATGTATACCGGTATTCAGGATACTACAAACCGGTTACTTGACAACCAAAGGGCGATGTTCGAGAATGAACGTCTCCTCCTCGACAACCAACAGCAGATACACAATCGGTTGCAACGGATGGAGATGCAACAGGAGCCCTTTTACGACCATTACTGGAGTCAGAGCTACTTTGGAGGCTATCCACAGCCTCCGCCAAGGACCCATTACGATCCGAGCTTCCAGGGGGAGTATCCTTCTTGGGATCCTACGGCCCCATAGTACCCACCTCCGCCTCCACAAGAATGATCAGGGTATCTCTGTTCCACTCTTGAGATTGTTTTTGACTATGAGGCCATAGTCGAATTCAAGCTTAGGGGGGTAGTTGGAACAGCTCTATCTTTTCTTTTATTTTTTTTAGTTTTTAGCAGTGTTATTTGTTTCTTGCATTTTTAGTTTTGGTAGGATCCACGTGCTATCTAGTGTAACTGTGGATGTCGTAAAAGTTTGTCATCTTGCTGTTAATTCATGGGAAATTTAAGGGAAATTTAAAATTTTTTTGTGTCTTTGGATAGCTTGACTTGGTTGTCCTTGGGGAACTTATCCTACGAAAATGATTGATTATGTCAACTTTAAAACAACATTTCACACCTATACTCCTTTTGACTCATGAAAAGTGGATAGTAACGGTTGTTTGAGCCTAACCTAACCAAATGGTAATGAGACCTTAATTGGATGTAAGAGAGAGAACCCTCCAAACCACTACACAGGTCAGTAAGGAGGGACACATAATATCTTTCTAAGGTTCAGTCATTTAATCTTGTGATCATTCCACGTCATTTTTCCATAATCCACCTAAGAATTGGAAGTAAAGTGCAGTTTCAATTCCTTCTTGTGTGCATAGCATTTAGATAGGACTTGCATTGATATTTTCCATACGTTTGCATAAAAAGAAATATAGGGATTCATGCACATTACTTTTAGGTGCATGTCATGTAGTTGCACTCATGATTTTCATGCATAAAGTACACCATGTATCTAAATTTTTCCTCAAAAGTGATCTAAACTGTTCCATACCTTCGAAATATTGCAAAGATTTCCAAGCATGAAGTAAATAGCCCAATACACTTATCTCTAAGCAATTATGGATACGTGGGCTAAAGTGAAGAAAAAAATTTTGAAAATCTGAAATAAAGAAAAAAAAAATTTTAATTAGAAAAGAAAGAAAAAAAAGAGAATTTAGAAGAAAGTGGAATAAGAGGGAGAAAGGAACATGATATCACTCGCATTACAGGAAAATTGAGTACATGATGTGGCTTAAGTAGATTTCCATCTCATTTTGGGGTGGAAGGTTAGTGCACGCATCATTTCACCCAATTTTAGGCATTAGGGCATTTCTAATGTGCATTTGCATCATTTAGGACATATTGTTTTATGCATGTTGAATTTGTACAATACTTCCAAGTTCTTCCATGAACCACCCAATTCCATCCACCCGTTGTTCGGATTGGTAGGCCACCGTGAATTTCTCCTCACTAATGATTATCAGGAGAACTGCTTCCATGTAGATGGTAGTTAGGGCGAGCAATGTAGTGTAGGCGATCACAAGATGCACCAATGCTGAATCGGCGAGTTTTATTATGTTAACTGCCTTATGTGATAGTGTTCATCGGTTTTAAGGATAATTTCTCTTATGGATGATTATTGTCACCTTTA
This sequence comes from Alisma plantago-aquatica, assembly GCA_963693085.1. NCBI lineage: Eukaryota > Viridiplantae > Streptophyta > Magnoliopsida > Alismatales > Alismataceae > Alisma > Alisma plantago-aquatica. Next base: position 570,676,161 of record OY856415.1, on the reverse strand, counting down.
GGGTAATTATTGTTCTGTGGTTAGAGAAGGCCGGTTTGAGAACGTTCAGTGGGAGTCACATGGGATGTTGGGTTGGTGTGTTGATTTTTAGTTGACATCTGCAATTCTATTCTAAGGATTAGTTGCTCGAGGGCGAGCAATGTTTAAGCTTAGGGGAGTTTGATGCGATGATTTTGAGTCGCATTTATAGACCTTTTTCATATGTGTTTTATGCTCTAATTAGTCATTTTTATGGATAATATTGCATAATTCACTCATTTCGGTCTTTGCCATCATTTTATGTCAAATCCCCTTAGTTGTATCATTTTGAGCATTATTTATCATATTATCATAATTTGTGTGGATTTATTTGGTCTTGTTTTGGAATTTCAGGAAAAACAAGTATCTGCTTCCGTCGATACCATCGACGAAAGTCGATACCATTGACCAAGCCACAGGTTGCCAGCTGAGAGGAGCAGCACAGAGTTGATACCATCGACACACAAGTCGATGGCATCGAGATCCCTTCAGGTTGCTGGCGAGGAATCTGTCGATACCATCGACCCAAGTCGATGCCATCAACGCATGGAGGCTACAGCGTCGCTAAATGACAACAACCGACGCTAAAGGAAGTCGATACCATCGACCCTAGTCGATGGTATCGAGATGGACACAGGCACTCAGACGAAAAGAAAAGAAGGTTGCCGCTAATACGCTGGGTCGATACCATCGACCCGCGTCGATGGTATCGACGCCGACAGATATGCGTTGGATTCGTTTTGATCTCAATCGGACGGCTGAAGTTATTTGACGACCTAATTAGGGACTTATACCTAATGACGACCGCCGACAGACGGGAGGATCGAATTTTGTCATTGCACGAGTGCCGAGGAAGGAGAGAAAGGAGAACGGAGGCCAGAAGCTCATCCCTGTCGATCCGGACGCTGCCGAAGACGAATTTCACCACCGAGAGGCAGGAAAGCTCATGTTCTATGCAAAGGATCTACCGGTTCTTCTCCGTTCAGGGGTTTTCCCACTTAATTCACGTTTTTCTTATGAATTCCCCAATTTCTACCATGTATTTGTGCAAGATGAACATGCGGGGCTAATCCCCTTTGTCTTTAGGACCGGGAGTATCCCGGGGATTCATTGTATGACAGTTTTATAATAGTAATTCATATTTTCTCTTTTAAATCCGTGGTATAGTTTCGTTTTCTCCATATACTGTTATGCTTGATCACCATAATAATAACTTAATGCCCTTAATCACTTCGACAGAAGGATTAACGGTTGAAAAGAGACGAAACATACATTAATCGATAAATCCCTTAACAAAGGAGGTGTAAAATTAATGGTGGAAACTGAGAGATCGTTCGTAATGCGCTTAGTTTAGGGGAATGATTACTACGACGGTGGAATTAACCTAAACCTAAGTAGTGAATTACACCACGACAGTGGGTAATTCTGTTTTCAGGCCACTACCCGGATAGAGAGAGAAGAGTGAGGAATTATATAAAACCTAATACAATGTTGACCCGCGGTGAAACCGCAATCCTAAAGATATCCTTTTGAATTGATTAAATTAACCTTTAATCGATTGTTTTCTTTGTTTCATTTTATTTTCTTTTAATTTCGACAACAAACCCTACTTTGTCATCCGGCCTAGCTGATTGCAATTAGTTAGTAGGAGTCTCCAATAATTCACGTATCCCTGTGTTCGACTCGAGCCTCACAAAGGCCTATATTACTCGACGAGTATACTTGCGTTTTAGCGCGTAGTAAAATACACGTCAAGTTTTTGGCGCCGTTGCCGGGGATACGACGAATTGTTGGCACTTCGAGTGCTAAGAGCGGCCACTCTAGGCCACATTTTTTTTATTTTATTTTGAAACAACTTTAAATATTCCTAAATTTCTTTATAATTGTATTTACTCATTCAAGCATAGTATTGAATTCGAATTTCCTCATTTCAGGTACTGTGTATGGTGCATACACGTAGTACAGACTACGACAATCGCACACCCGAGGTTCCACCCCCGGGACCTGAGGACGAGGAGTACTACGAGCAAGAGCACCAAAGCGATATTGATTGTGAAGTTCAAAGGTCAAACTAAAAGCAAAGTCCTCAGCACCATCACGGTGCCAAGGAATGGTTGTGCTGACTATTTGAAAGATCATAGAGATGAAATAATTAAAGAGTAGAAGAAATAGCTCAGCACCACGTCCATGCTATGAAAACCTCGGCATGGTCATGCTACCTAGAATGACTGTGCTAGCCCGCATGAACATGGGCATTCTTAGTAGATTTCACAATGCCTCCTCAATCCAGAATGATCATGTTAGGCCACCATGGTCGTGCAGCCAATGACCCATCATGGTTGTGGTGCCCTCCACGATCGTGCCACCGGACATTCAAAACCCAAAAATTCCACTATAACATTCCACAATTTTCACCTCAGTTGTTCCACACCACCATGGCCGTGCTACTCCATTCCCCATGATGACCATCACGACCGTGCTACCACTACTCAAACCCTACAATTTTATGCATTTCATTTCCTATTTTACCCCCACTTGACCCAATGATTCTGCACCACCTATATATACTAGGGTGGTGACTGTAACATAAGGTTGGCAACCCTTAGCTACCTCCTATCACTTCTTAGCTACCCATTTTTTCCCCTTAGCCATTACATCATCATTCCACCTCCATTTCACCATTTCCAGCACGAAAATCTAGTTTCTTAGGGTTTTGACCACTTCCCACCATTATTCCATGCCATTTTACCTTGGAGGAGTGAAGAGAATGCCCTTGCATCTTTGAAAGAGGAATATTTCTTCATATATACCGAGCTTCATGGAAACTTCTACATCTTTATCCTCTCTTTTTATTTTTTCCATTTCCATGAGTAGCTTGGCCCCTTAGGTGGGATGTTTTGGGTCAAAAATGTTATTTTGATATCATGTTGGGGGAAAGCGAGGTGTAAACATTGTAATATCATTTGTTAATGATTATGTTCTATTTTTTCTCATTTCCCATAAATTGCTTTGTGGTTTTTTCTTGAAATCACCTACATTCTAACAAAATTTCTTATATGTGGCTCTTTCTGTGAATTGCTCCTAAATCTAATTAGTGATCTCTAGTTAGCTATTCACCTTCCTATATGTTAATCAATTCTCCTACACCTAGGTGAAAGATTTAAGTAGCTAGTATGGGGGCATTTAGTATAATTAGCTTGGATCCTTCTCAAGGCTAGAATGTAGGTGATGTGAGGTCCAAAACCTCACTTCCACCTCCATTACTACCCAAGGCCCCTAATTATCCTAAGAGCTTATCTCCTTGAAACCTATACTTTATTAGATCCTAATTGAATTACACCTAAACCCTAATCCAAGTGAGCCTTATAAGGGTGGGTAGGAGGTGTTAGGACTAGTTCCCTTATACTCACTTACCTTGTCCATGGCCAATTAGTAGTTTAAGGGAATTCATTAGCATCTAACTTGTTGTTTGGTTTGGTAATCTAAATGGAAGGGTAATGTTAACATGTTATCACCCCCAACACAATTGACCAGTACATTCCCCTAAACTACCAACACTTCTCTTAATTGCATTAAACCCTAATTGCCTTCTTACTTAGCTAGCATATACTTGTTTAGATCTTTACTTGCTTAATTAGTTCATTGCCTTGTTCTTGCTTTGTTATTGCTAATTTAGGTCTTTAATTGCTCTTGTTATTAGTGCTATCTCAGTGTAGTGCATGCCTCTTCTTTCTTACCTTACTGTAACTTGCCCTTTTCTAGGCTTTTCTTGATTAACTTGTCTTCTCTTACTCATTAGATCTAATCATTAGGGTTATCTTAGGTATTGATTCTTGTTTTCCTTTGATTGTTTGCTTGTTCACTCTTTAGCATACTCAAACAAAACCAACTTTAAACCCTTAAACCCTAGACTTTGCAGTAGGAACCTAGACAAAATTAATCTAGCACTAGTACCCCTTTCTCTCTTGGGTTTGACCCCTAACTTGTCGCCCTCTTATACTATAACACGATCTCGTGTGCTTGCGGGTGTAGTGTGCTACTGTATGTGAGCTATACTCTAAGGGCTCTCTATACATTTGAAAGGCCCCCGTTGTGTTTAAATCCCCTAGGGTTTCATCTAATCATCATCAATTGATTATTGTGTGACTCTAAGGGGGAGACATACCAAGCTTTCTGACACCATTTTCGGGGATAGAAAGTACCATAGCTCCCTAGTAGTTGTGGTGTTGACTCTCCCCTTTGGAACCATCTTTTTCTAGTATACTTGTTTGTGTATGAGAAACACACTAGACACCATCCCCCTAGAGCCCAACATGCTTTGGCAAGTGCCCTTTTTAGCAAAATTTATTGGCAACATGGATGTTAAACTTGAGATAGTTGTTAGACCAAAAGCAATTTTTGGGTTTTTGTAAGATGATCATGATCAAAACTTTCACCTTGGTATTACTATTGGTGGATTAGGTTTCCATATGTTACTAGTACATTATTGTACTATCTTCAAGTATTTTATCATGGTTTCTTTGTTTCCTATAGTGAGATATGTACAATTTGTCATAATGCATGTTTGGACACCTTTGGAGAGTATGTAGTTCATTGCAGAGAGATACTTGGCTTCAAGTATAGACATTATTTTTTTCAATGTGTTCTCTATGACGTACGCAGACATGTAGGAGTTGTTGCTAAGAAAGTGGAACTTGTTAAATTTTTTACTGATCCTCAGGAGGGGATGTCAACACTTAGACTAGCTGATGTCCTAATTTTTGGATGGGTTCGAGGGAAACATGCATGTGTGGATCTGAAAGTGATTTCTTCACTTGTGCGCCTAAGGGGTCGAACATTTACTGTTGGACAAGTTTCTCTCAAATCTGCATCATACAAAGTGGCCAAGCATGACAAAGTGTGCAATCAACAATCAACACATTTTTATACTTTTTGGTTTGACACTTTTACTTTCTTAGCACCATAGGTTGTGAAACTTCTCAAGAGGGTTAAAATGTTATGCAGAGTACCATCCACCCAAGTCTATGGATGTAGCCTTATGGACAATTGCTTTATCTATTTAAGAAGGGTTGGTGGCGCTTCTTGTTTCCCATCTACCTTCTATCTCAATGTAATTTTGTTTAATTATATAAAACTAAATTAGGTAATTTGAAGAAGAAAATCATCAATTCCACAATATCATTATCTATTATATTCTGTTTACAATGAATAGAAAATAGATTGATACATGATAAGCTTGTTCAAAATAATCAAATGTATTATATTTCTAGATATTACTATATTCTTGTTGTCAAAAGTAGACGTATTTACATATCTTAGAAAGATGAAACCATCTTCTATAAATAGGAGGGGGTGCAATCATGGAAGCAAACAAAAAACCCTAATGGTCATGTTATACTAAGGCCCATATTACATGAGATTTAAGTAAAAGGAAACAAAAATAAGGAGAATACAATAGATGGAGATAAATATATCTCAATACTCCCCCTTAAGATGGAGCATAGATATCAATCATGTCCATCTTACAATAAAACTCCTGAACTCTCTTACCAGATAGGCTTTGTAAATAAATATGTAGTTGTCTCATGTGTAGGAAGAAAGGGGGTAGTGTTTTTCTTGGTCATCACATCCTCATGGAAAAATTGCAGTCCACGTCAATATGCTTGGATCCTTCATGAAAGACATGATTACTAGCAATAAAGGTAGAAACATGATTCTCATAGTACGTTGAAATAGCAAAAGTGATAGAAAACCCATAGTCAGAAAGAATAGATTTGATCAATAATAGCTCACAAGTAGTATGTGCCATGGCACAATACTCAAATTCTGCACTGGATCTAGAAGCAACATTTGTTTCTTACTTCTCTATGTAACCAAGTTATCCCCTATAAAGGTATAATAACCAGAGGAGATCTCCTGTCACATGTACACCCTACATAATCAGCATTAGAATATCCAATAACATCTAGATGCTCATTTCTTTTATGAAACAATCCTTGTCTAGGTTCATCCTTTATTTATCTCAATACTCAACATTCCTCTGTCTAGTGAAACTGCATAGGGAAATCCATAAATTGGCTAACAACACCAACAAAAAAGTATATATTTTGCCTAGTAATAGTAAGATATAAAAGTTTCCAACTAAATGTTTATAGATAAATTTATCTTCTAAGGGATATGTAGATTATGTCCATAAATAATTTAACTAATCCATGGGGAAGATTGCATTCCTGCAACTAAGCATTCCTATTTTAGTATGTCTAGAGTATACTTTCTCTGAGATAAATATACTCCATCCTTATTGTGTGCTACCTCAATGCCAAGAAAATACCATAGACAGGCAAGGTCTTTGGTTACAAAATGATTCATAAGATATTTTTTTGTATCATCACTACCTGATTAGATAATGGCATCCACATAAATAATGAGAACAATTATACCAGAAGTAGAGGTTTTAATGAACACATAATGGTCACATTGAGATTGTGTGAAACCAAATTTGTGCAATAAAAGGGATAACTTATCAAATTATTCTTAGGGACTCTTCTTGAGGCCATAAATAGCTTTATAGACTTCCCAAAATACTCCCCCTAATGAACATAACCCAGAGGTTGTGACATATAGAAAGTCTCCTATAAATATCCATATAGAAAGGTGTTCTTTACATTTGGTTGATGTAAGTGCCATCCTTTATTAATAGAAATAGAAATCAGAATATAAACAAAAATTAGGCAAGCAACAAGAGAAAAGGTTTCAAAGTAATCAATTCAAGATTCTTGTGTGTACCCCTTAGCGACAACTCGAGCATTTAGACATTCAATTGTCCCATCAAGCAAGTATTTCACAGTAAAAACCATATGTTGTCAACATGATTACTACATGTTGAATATCAACAATATCCCATGTTCCACGAGAATGAAGTGCTCCATCTCCTCATCCATGGCTCAGTTCCACCTAGAGTGTAGTAGTGCCTTGAGAACATTCTTTAGGATAGAAATTGCAGATAAAGTTGCAGTAAGTTGAATCAAGGAAGAATTCAGATGATCTATATAAACATGGTGAGAGATGCAATATTTGATACCAGACCGTCACCCTTCCATAATGCAATAGGAATGTCAAAATAAAAAATTGTACCAGAATTAGTAATGTTATCATTTTTTGGAGGTGGATCATCAGTCTCAGAAGATACCAAAGTAGGGGATATTTTAGGTAGAGTCTCACACACATTAGGATAAGGAATGGGTATAGTTGGAAGTGGCATCTATTTACTAGGTTCAGAAAAAAAAATGTATCTTCACAAAAGGTGACATGCACATTAACATATAAATTGCGTGAAATAGGATCAAAATAACGATATCCTTTGTGTGTACAAGAGTAACCAAGGAAACAATAGCAAAAAGCACGGGATGATAGTTTATCACTCTCAGGTTGGTATTATGAACAAAACATAGGAAACCAAAGACTTTTGGTGGTAAAGCAAATATTGGTTCGTAGGGATAGAGACGTTGATAATGAATCTTATTTTGGAGAATAGAGGAAGGCATCCAATTGATGAATTGGTAAAAGGATGGCATATTCCCAATAAAACTTAGGAACTTTCATTTCAATTTAAGATAGTGTGAACTACATCAAGGAGATGCCTATTTTTCCTTTCAACAACTCCATTTTGTTGTGGGCTATAGGAAAAAGAGGTTTGATGAATCATTCCCTTGGCAATAAACATATTTTGAAAACGATGTTGCACATAGTCAAAATCATTATCAGCGCCAACAAACTTAGGAGTGTCAAAAAATTGAGTCTTGATTTCATTTAGTAATTTGAAGAATACATCTAAAACTTGATAATGATATTCTAATAAATAGATCCAAGTAGCACCAGACCAATCATCAATAAATGTTACAAAATATTGTATACTAGTACAATTACCAATACGACATGATCTTTAGACATCAAAGTGAACTAAATAAAACAAACTTGGACTCTTTTTGTTACGACAAGGAGGAAACACTATCTGATAGTGTTTTCTAAGATGACAAGACTATATGAAAATATTTCAAAAGATATAGTTGGAAATAAATACTTCAACTTAAAAGTAAAAGAATGACCAAGTCTCAGGTGCAATTGATGAAGAGAACTATACTTAACCACAAGAGAAGTAGTAGGATAGGTTGACTAGGTCTGCAAGATCTAGACTTGGCCACAAGAGCAGTAGTAAGAGAGATTTATGAGGTCTGCATGTTGTACAATCCATCTCCACCTTCATATATCCTACCAATCGTATTCTTCATCCAAAGCTCCTACATGTAAATAGTGTAAGGAAAGAAGGTTACACTAGAATTTAAATTTTTAGTGATCTTACTATTTGGCATTAAGTTTAGTGGAAATTTAACCACAAAAGAATAAATATAAGAACCTTGTTATTCACACCACCTCTCCCAATAATTAGAGAGGTGGATCCATCTTCTAGTCAGACTAAAGGGTGACAAGTAGATTTATTCATGTAAGTAAACAATTTCTTATTACTAGTCATATGGACTATAACACCCGAATCAATAATTTGATCTTCTGTTGATGAAGAGGAAGAGGCTAGAAGACATGAGGTTTCACCTAAGTGTTGGCCAATATTTGCATGATTTGTAATAGTTGTAGCAGAAGCAATGTTGATCAGACTATCAAAGTCATAATAACTTGATGTTGCCATCTGATAATTGGTACCACTAGGGAGATAAGTAGATTCTCCATCAGCATTAGTAGTGAACACTTTATTGGATGATTTTGATTTCTCATACTTTTTCCAGCATTTGGCTTCAATGTGATTACTATGCTCACAAAATCACAGAATCTAGGTTGGGAAGTAAAGAAAGAAGAGGAACATCCCCACTATTGATGGGACTTTTGCCCTGACCCAGCTAGGGTAACCACACCCTCATCCTGTAACAAAAAGGATAGCAGGCTCCTCGACAACAGTATTAGAAGACATAGAGTGAGATAGACAAAGATAGACATCATCTAACTTTAACAAGGGGTCAAATACAAGAATTTGTTGGCAGACAACCTCATAACCAGGAGGTATAGATGACAAAAACTGACCTAGTTGTACCTCCTCTTGTTGCTCCTGCATTTTGGAAAGATCAGATGATAAGGGATGATGAGGCTTGAGTTCACCCCAAATCCCTTGAAGTTGTTGAAATGTGAGGCAAAGACTGAGTTATCTTAAAGTTGAACAAAATGCAAACATTTTATAGATGAAAAACTTGAGATGCATTTCCTTTGCTAGAGTACACTTGAGCAAGGTGATCCTTTGCCTTTTTGTCTATCTTGGTGAAGAGTCCATTAACAGAGATATGTGACTCCAATAGAGACCTAGAAATTCATATTCAATCTAGCTTTCATAATCTATCTTCATTTTGTCAAATGCTTCTTCTATAGCTTTCTTTTTGTCAAAAGTGTCTTCTTCGTGTGGAGGTGGATGGATGAGATTCTCCAGTTTTCTTGACAAATGCACATACGTATGAAAGGAGTGTGCCAATAGGACATAGTTGGTAAACTTCACTAAAGTTATACAGCTGAGGGTGTCTCAGGGATCCCGACAAAGGAAGAACATGAACCCATAATATAAAGGCATAATAGAGAAGCATATTTTTTAGCAGCAATAGGGTTTTTAAGTCACTGGCACGTTGTGTAAATATGTTGATAGTCTGTATTGAGTACAGTAGAAGTCACAACAGGAAATTCACATAGTACCGGACACAACACATCATGTCAGACCAGAGATGTGTTGTGTAAGGCAGAGAAACAACATATTCAGGCCATAAAAAGATGCAGAACAAGTGGGGAACCTTATGGATAACTAAGAGAGATAAAGATATGTTAGAGAGATCCAACTATATCAAATAAACATAGGCAAAGCCCTATAATTAATGGTCATAGATAACCACAAAATCATGCCATACAGAGTTCTAAAAAACTAGGCTTTAGGGCATAACACTATTAGGAAAATTGCAAGCAATGACCTAGATCCTCTTGTTGGAGAAGGGTATGGGTCTAGATAAGAGACTAGATGTTACAAGGTGTGAGAAGAAGTGATGGATAGGAAGTGGAAGTAGTGGAGAAGGAGTGAGATGATGAATAAATGTGGGGGGAGAGATGGCAGTGCTAACAATTATATGTCCTACTCTAGTACCATGTCAAAAGTAGTCTTATTTCCATATCTTGTAAGGGTGCAACCCAATCTTATAAATAGGAGGGGGCAAAGAAAGGAAGCAAACAACAAAACATGGGCCTATTATACTTAGGCCTATATTACTAGAGACTTAAGTAAAAGGAAACAAAAAGAAGGAGAATACAACAACTGAACATAAATACCTCAATAATCAGATGTATTGTATTTCATGATATTACTATTTTCTTATTTTTATTGACACAAGTATAACAAAAAATAAATCAATCATTTCTTCTATGTGGTGTTTGGGAAGTAGGGTGAACCCCAACATACAATTTTATCATAAAAACTTATTTATTTTCTCATATTTTTTCATGGAATTTTTTTAGAAATAGTATTAGTCCAACTAGTATATTTTTTACTTAACTTCCAACAATGATCATTTTTTACATTATAGAAGTATGGTTACCATTTGTAGTACATCATCAAGTTGTAAAATGTAGATTCTTTTTAAGGTTCCATGTACATTTGTTATAAAAAAAACTAAAAATTATTAATAAAAAGGACTCTATATTGCATTCTTCTTTGCAAAATTTCATTTAATGTGTATAATGCAATCAAACCATCACTTCAATATGTCGTGCTTGCTACATTGTTTTGAAAAGAGTTCTTTGGAGGATCATTTTGTCCATGGAGTCCTTGGTCTTGAATGTTTCCCAGAAAAATCATTGTGTTGGATTATATGCCTGCTAAGCATGTAAAATTGAATAATTTGTAAAATTAAATCATTTGATTGTATCATCTCATTCATGTTTTTTTGCCTATTTTATTGGTCAATGTTTAAAGAGATGTTATGGCTGTATTATTCTACCAATTAAAATTAGCTTATATGTCATCCTAAAATTTAAGATAAAATAACAAAGATGTATATATGATCCATCGTCAAAGGAGACCATTACATATAATAAAAAACCATATTAAAAATTATTCTACATATCATACATTATGAAATCTCGTTCAATATGTGTAGAACAATTGACAAAAATGCAAGGTTAAACTATAATTTCTGATGCATTCATTGCTTCAACTGAAATAAAAAGGGACAGATCCTTTCACTTTGTGAATAATGTATTTGAATTAATAAAAATTAATATATAAATATTTACATATTTTATTTTTTTGGTACAACTACTCAAGCATGTGCCTAATAATGAATTATTGTTGGTCGGTTGCTTAACCTCGGGGTTTTAGTGTACCTAAAATTCTTTAGCCTTCAATATAATGTTATTCAAATGGCTTTTTTGGACTCAAATTAAAGAAATAAGAATCTAAGTAGTTACTAAAGATTTTTTTTTCTCCTAGTGTTCTAATAGAAACACTTATATAACTAACACTACAATAAAGAATGAAATTATTAAACAAACTAGCACACAAATATTGTTCTTGATGTATATATATTCCAAGTTGTTTTTACATCATGTTTAATTCTAGCCTAGGTTTTGGAAAGCATGAAGCGGGAAGCGTGCAGATTGACCCTTTTTAAGAGGGGAGCGGAAAGTAGGCTTTAAAGCGGACCAAAGCAGGCACTTTTTGAAAAAGCGGTCTGCATTATTTTAAAAAATGTAGAAAACTTTTGGTGACCTTCGTACTACTAAGACATCATTAATCAAGCATCTAAATGATATTTCACTATATCAGAATGACTTTTACATATGAAAAAGTATCCTATCTACAGAAATAAATTGTTACAAGCTAAAAATACTTAAACATCATAAAACCGCATAGTCCTCACTCAACAACCAAGTATCATACTAATACTATGTACTTCGGAGAAGGTGTGCCGACACATTATTACAGACGACACTTTCCCAGTTTGCACCTGTGAGCCGGACACCCTTGTTCATTGCCTCCGCGATTGCCCCGATAGTCGTAAGGTGTGGCAGCTGCTGAATGTGGAGTCTCCCTTCTTCACCACTTCGGGGGACGAGTGGACGAATGACATCATACATGGCACAACCTCCACTGAAGATATTACCCTGTGCTACTTCGGTTGCTGGACCATCTGGCAAGCTCAAAACGATCTGCTCCACAGAGGTAAAAGAACCCCACCGCAGGTGCTTATGGCCCACATATGTACTGTGTCTTCTGCTGTCTCTTCTTGGCACATCAGCATCTCCCGACCACCACTGCCCTACATTGCTCATCCAACTCGGCCATCTGCTCACAATCAAATTATATTTGTCGATGCTTCCTTTTAATGCCACACTCTCAAGATAGGTATTGGAATCCACATCACATATAGCTCGAGAACCTGCCTGCTCAGCCATGGCTCTTTCGGCTATGCTACCTCAGCTCTAGAAGCTGAAATGCAAGGTATCATCCTTGCCCTAAACATTTGTCTTCTGAGGAATTGGAAAGCCCATGTGCTTCTTTCTGATTCCTCCTCGGTCATTGATGTCCTCCAACATGAAAACACACCAGCCTACAAGCTCGCGCCTATGAGGAGAGCATACTACCGTGCCCTATCCTCTCTTCCAGATGCCCAACTCCATTTTATTGGCCGGAGACATAATCTTGTGGCAGATATCATTGCTAAACACTCCATGTATACCACTTCTGTGAGTAGCTTCACCACTTGTAAGCCTCTTTGGCTAACAAAAGACATTAATTTACATCTTTCTGTGATTTGGCCCGAACTAGAGATCAGGATCAATAATAATAACTAGTCTCTATGTCATTTCAAAAAAAATATTGTTTCAACAATTGGGCTTAGAAATTATCATTTAGTAAAAAAATGGAGGTAGTAATAGTTAAATACTAGTACTCTGTACAAATATTGTTGACGGAGTAAGGTAGCCTTCAACAGAATATAAATAGATGCACATTTAAATAGTAATAAAGAGAAATGCATGACAATATATAGTAGAATCAAGATAATTAGATATTACTCAGTAAATTCTAAAGAGAAATAAACTACTAGACTTAGTATATAATAAACAATACAACAAATTTTACTATCTTATTTGGTTACAGTCTATAGATGGTTGTGCAAAGTTTTTGTACAAGTATATAAAATGACTGACTATTAATTTGTCAGTGGTAATAAACTACATTAAACATACATGTCAATATCATACATAGTAAATTACAAAGAACAATAAGTTACTACACTAAGTACATAATTGGCAATATAACAATATTTTACGACATGATTTTGTTACAGTCCATAGATGGTTGTGCAAAGGTTTTGTACAAGTATACTAAATTTCAGACTATTAGAGTATCAGCGGTGATAAACAATATTAAATATACATGATAATATCTTAAACAAACTTGAAAGTACAAAGTACTAGTCTAGCTGTACAGAGTGTACAAACAACAATAACAAAGTGAAGATAAATGCTAATTACTAAACTTTCTTACACCTTTTGAGATACAATAGCTGGAGCATCACATCTCCCAAAAGTAGTGCTTTCATTTTTCTATAGATTTGGCGAGTGATTAGGCCACTCAAGCAATATTTGTTGTGAAGCTCCCTGAAGCAGTCGCTTAAGCGGGGCTAAAAAAGTGGCATGAAGCGGTAAAAAGCGGGAAAAATCGGTCGCTTTAGTCCAAAATGCTTCAAAGCCCACTTCAGCTAAAATTACAATGGGACATAGGCTTGACCGCTTAAGCGGACTCTTCACCCGCTTTTTAAATCACTGATTCTAGCTCACACTATAATCATTTTGTAAGCTAAATATGCAACTGAACAAACACCTATAACAAAAAGTTGTTAAATTAAAACTACATTATGAGATTACAATTGATTCCTACACTATGTAAAGCTATCAAATAGCTTTCATTGGTTTACATGCAATGTAAAGTTTCAAATATATATATACAAATTTTGGAAGTTTTGTTTTCTATTTATATTAAATATAAAAGGTGTATCACACTTAACTTGTCTTTAATATATTTCTATTATAATGGAAAAATCAATTAGCTACTTAGTTATTATTTTCTTATTGTAGGTATGTTGAAGGAAAACCCATGACCTTTGTATATTAAGACATGTGATACTATGTTAATATTTTTAGACCAGTTATGAAAAAATCATTAGATATCGATCAGAGTCACATGTGTAGCATGTGCAATAACTACTATACTAATAAACATGTAATTACCAAGATGGAAATAAATGAAATTGAAAAATAATTTCTGACACAATGTAAAGTACATATCATTGCATAGATCATTTTGTACTTCCACACATATTCTTACCATGTTATTGTTACAACAAAATAACATAATAACAAAGTTGTTCTTAGATGTTTTCTAGACCATGCCTCATAAACAATTCTCTAAATTTAACCATGTCTAATTTTTCTCTCTAGCTGCATTATGATCTCTAATTCTCTCTTCTATCTAAAATATTCATTCGTTATATGATCTATGGCATCTCGACAATGTCCTCTATCTTGTTTCTTAGCGACACTTTCAAGATTAGCGCAAGCTTGCTTTACACGGCAAGCACCAATGCAAGCACTACTTTCCTTCAATACATTAATTTGGCTAATAATCATATCATAAACCACACAACATTGATCAATCAATTCACTAGCTTCAATGGGCGTACTCTTTGCTTTGTTAGAGAATAAAGTGATCATATGAATCACAAAAACAGTGTTCTCTGCATCCTATTGCAATCGCATCCGAAAAAACTCATTGTCCAACATCCCATTGTCTATGAAACAATTTACAAAACCTTCAAGTTGGGGCTCTGCAATATTCATTATCTAAAGTTGATGAACAAAGAAAAGACAATGAAAATATATTTGATAAATAAACTCAAAAGCAAAATTAGACCATTCAGTCTAATATCATAATGCGGACCACTAATCAGAGTCAAGTTCTACAAGAAGACATCATGAAGTTGAACATAACCTGAGGAGGGAGTAAAATAGATTGGAGTATTCTACATGAATATGCTTACTTCAATTTTCCTATCCAGAAAATATTGAAGGGAAGATAAAATCCAATGTACAAAAAAGTTTGATGTCAAATATTGGTAATATATATGGGGGATTATATATTGTAGATTTTGAAAAAACAACTTGATTGAGGAGCTCATAAGAAATTTTTTTACTAAAGCACACAGATAATATTGACAAAATTTGGATGCTTCATTGGTACCATTTCCAACTTTTTTATTAGTGCATAAATAAGTTTGGGTCACCTTAACTGATAACCTCCAATTTTGTGATGATATCTTAGTATTTTTCCTCAGTTTTCCACACTCTTTCTCAGATAAATTAGATAGAATTCTTAACTTTCCTCTCTTATTACAAATATACTGTTAGATTAACTTTTCTCTCTTTATACTTACAGGAAAAGACACAAAAATTCACAAAACCCTCACATGGTTCCGAGACCACATGGAGTCACACAGTCCCAAGACCGCATGAAGCCAACCGGTCCCGAGACCGCATGGAGTCATGCGGTCCCAAGACTGCATGAAGCCAACCAGTCCTGAGACCGCATGGAGTCATACGGTCCCAAGACCGCATGAAGCCAACCGGTCCCAAGACTGCATGGACTCACACGGTCCCAAGACCGCATGAAGTCACACGATCCCAAGACCGCATGAAGCCAACCGGTCCCAAGACCGCATGGAGTCACACGGTCCCAGGACCGCATGGAGTCACACGGTCCCAAGACCGTATGAAACTAACCGGTCCCAAGACCGCATGGAGTCACACGATCTCAAGACCGCATGAGTCCAAACGGTCTCAGGGTCCAAATGGTCTCAGAGTCCAAACGGTCTCAACGTCCAAACGGTCTCAGAGTCCAAACGGTCTCAGTGTCCAAATGGTCTCAGAGTCCAAACAGTCTTCAAGACCGGTTGGACCCAAAACTAACCAAACCGTTTGGACTTCACTTAAGGCCTATAAATAAGACCCAAAGGGTCCTCCCCAAGACATCAAGTTTTCAGACGCCCAGAGGCTGCCTCTACCACTCCATAGCTATTCCAACCTCCATCCTCCGCCCAAAGGCTGCCAGTCTGAGATCCACACTCCATCCTGAAGCTGCTTTCTCTCTCTTCGCCAAAGAAGGTGGGAAGAGGAGACCTCATCATCGAGCAACCTGTGATGTGTGAAGATCATCATTCTCTCTCTTTCCAACGAGTTGACTTTCCTCCCTCCTTTGTGGGGATGACACTCTCTCTCTCTTCTCACCTCCTTCTTTGTCCTAGCTATGAGTGAGTAGTCTCATTCACTAGGATGTGGGGAGAAGCCCTGCTACCCATGTTTTCATTTCATGCAATGTAATCCATAGTTTGTAATAGAGATATACTTTCTTTTCAGTTCGACATCAATCATTTAATGAATGCTTATTGCTTGATCACCAACTCGTGTTATCTTTTATCTTTTAGTATGAATTGTCTATGTTTGTACTATAAGATTCGAATCTCGATTGAATGTTGGTTCTTGATGCATGTATCCACCATGCATCTATTTCGGTATCTAGGAGTGTTTTTCAAGAAGTGGAGTAAACTCACTTCCATCGTTGTACTTTCATACTATGAAATGAAATCAGTTGACGTATGAAAGTATAACCTTGATAAGTCGAGGAACACACTTTACGAAGGGAATGATGTAAAGTAAGTGACCATTCATTCGGGGATGGCTGGCATTGCAACATTCCCACACTTCTTGTAGTTAGTTCTCCGAAAGGAAACTAAATCTACAAAGATATTAACTGTTTAGACTCTTATTACAAGTTATGTTTTATGTTGCATGTTTTGATCCGTGTGTAGTGGTGGTGAAAGCCGATCACATCCTAGTGGCTCCTTATCATTGTTAACATCCTTAAATTTACTTACTTGCTTTACTTTACTTTCACTTAGTTTAAAAACAACCAAACCAACATTTTGATTTAAATACCGACTGTTAAGAGGTTAAGTGAAATTCCAACGTTTTCCATCTTGTTGCCCCCAACAAGACCGTTGTCCCATGGATTCGACCGTTAACTATACTAGGATAAGGCTTCCACATATCTTAGCATACGTGGGTGGAGTTCTCAATCTAGTATAAGCAAGGCTAAACTTAAAGATTTACTATCTTTAGGATTTTTAGTGGTATACGCAATTCCACGTGAGTGGAAGCTCCATCAAAAATTGGCACCGTTGTCAGGGAACCTGCAATGCCGGTTCTCTTTGCCGCAGTCCTTCCCGGTTCTGTGTGTCCTCACGATGATCGCACCTTAGTCACTGCCGCTCCTCGCATCACCATCGTCTTCTCCGCCCGTCGTTGCAAGGTAGCCTAGAGAGCCGCTTCATCGGCATTTTTGTCTATGCATCGCCACTGTCATTACCATTGTCGACGTCTTCGATGCCTCCGCGGCTTCCTTTTCTACCACCACCATCGTCCTTATCGCCGCCGCCTTCGCTATCACCACCAGATTCGCCTCTACCAGTGCATGCCGCTCCTCCGACGTTTCACCTTCCAAACGGTCCTGAAACCGTTTGGAGCCAAACGGTCTTGAAATCGTTTGGAACCAAACGGTCTTCAAACCGTTTGGATCCTAACGGTCCTGAAACTGCTTGGAGCCAAACGGTCCTGAAACCATTTGTGGCCAAACAGTCCTGAAACTGTTTGGAGCCAAATGGTCTTCAAAACCATTTGGCCTTTCAAGACCGCTTACTTTTCGTTAAAACATAAATATATATAAACACATACAAAATCAAATTTTTTCCCTTTAATAAACTTGTTATTCTAACACATACCTTCCCATTTTCAGAAATGGCTTCACCAGCAAAGCTACCCACCGGAACTGAAGACGCTCCCTTCTTGACAAGGGAACAACTACTAGAAAGTCGTACAAAGCTCCAAAAGATCGCCGATGACTACATCAAGACTGGAAAGGCCCCACCAAAGGTCACCATCATAGCAGTCTTGTGTGAAATCGATCACGTCAAGAAATGCCTAGGTGAGGAGCCTGAAGAAGAAGTGGAAGAAATTTTTTCCAGTGATGAAGGCTCCAAATATGAGCCTAACTCTGAAGACGAATCCCCAGCTAAAAAGTCCAAGGGGAAATGAAAGGTCCAAGAGGCTGCGAGAACAACCCCCAAAAAAGCAGGCAAGGAAGCAAGTCTGCCCCGTTACCGCTAGGGAACAAACCCTTGTAGAATCTCCCCCAACACCCGCCACTACCACCCCTACCACCCCCGTCTTCTCAATACTCACCACCACCGCACCACCACCAGAAAACCTCTACATCCACAGCGTCCCCTTCATCGACAAAGTACTAAAACCAACAAACTATGTCTGCTCAAGCATACTACTCAGGATGGGGATCTACGACAGAATCCTCACCATGCTAGACAACACCAATCTCTCCAGACTGTGCTTTGTCCCCAAAGTTTCATATGCTGAGCCGACTACTGAATTATTCACACATCTCACCAAATAAGCGGTGGACATTACGCACAGAGCAAGGGATGGAGGTGACCGCAGGCTGGTCACCAAACTCTTTGGAAACGACGTCGTTATAACAGAAAATCTTCTGAACAAAATTTTCATAGGCAACCTAGACCAGCTCAAAAAGGCCCAAGCTGTTGGCATGGACAACTCCCAATTTAATAGACACAGCTTCTGGAAAACACTAACATGAATCCCAGCTTATGAGGCAAAGACCTACAAAGCCTCCAACATTCATTCTGGGTTCGTCCGCACACTCCACAAAATTCTGACCAGTGCGCTGTTCCCCAGAACAAAGGGAGGAAATGTTATCACCGCCGACCTTTTCCTTCTATGGTCCATTCTAAATGGAATTCCGGTCAACATTGGACGGCACATGATACAGAAATTTTCATCCTACGCCATAGGAAAAGAAATTTTCATGGGTGGGCACATAACTTCCATGATCAAATACCTCAAAATGGACATATTACTCCCTCGCTGCACACAGATCAAGGGCGACATCCTTACTAACGAACAAACCTTGAAGAACTCCTACATTATCAAGGAGAAGGATGTGAAACTACACTACATTTTCTGCCCAATAGTCAGATCTTCCAGGACCCTGCTACCGCTTCCGGAGCTAGCGGACTACGACAAGGACAAACTTCTCTTTACTAAAGAAGAGATAATCAAATCCTAGCTTCCGTCAAAGTACAAGAAAAGACAACCAAAACGGACTAGACAGAGCTTAGCATAACCGCCCCGACAGCTAGGGTAACAAAAATACCAGTAAAACGACCATCTAATGTACGTTTACAACCACCACAGCTGTCGGGGACGCCAACATCAAAGCTACAACGGGAGACAGAATGCCCCCCTCTGGAGGAACCAATCGCTACCACTTCTTTGGAATCTTTCATCATGAGCCTACATGATGAACTCACCACCACCACCCCCACCACACTCCCATCCACCACCCTCCCACCATCTACCACCATCCCACCTTCCTCCACAACAATCCATCCACCCACATCTTCTACTTCCCCATCTTTCTACCTGAGCACCCCCTTTTCCGCTCCAACACCCGACTTCACATTCTCTGCTCCCATATCCACCCTCTTTTCCTTAACTTTTTCACTCCTTCATATCTCACCCATCCATTTACCATTCCCTTCATCTGCCACCACCCCGACACCGCTGGTGACTCCATCTACGGTCACCACGCAGTTCGCGGGACCATCACCAGTGTCTCTTTCACAAGGCACTACCACCCTTCCACCCCGACCCCAGCCATACCACCCTTCCACATATGGGGTCCCTTTTTCAAATGTTGATGAGGAATTCAGACGTCAATTTGATGCCATATGAAACCTCCTCAGCGACCCCACTAACATAATGCAATTTATTTTTTCCTGTGTGCAGGGTATTTCTCAACAGGTCGCCAAGATCAATGAGCAGAACAGTGCCTTTCCCAACATCCTCCAAAGTATTCAGCAACGATAGGATGTAGTGGCCAAGCAAGTCGATCACATCGATGACCACTACAAAAACTTGCCCGAGCTGGTCCTTGTAGTAAAAAGCCAGCAAGAAGTGCTGGCCAAGAAAGTTGATAGGATCTCTACGCAGACTCAACCTCTGCTTGAGACCCTGCGTGACCTTAAGAAGCAACAAGCTGCTCTAAGAACGCACTTGGATGACATCGACAACACCCTCACACAGCTCCACAGTCGCCAAAAGGAGTCAGCAAACAATGAGCTTACCCAACTACGAGCTCATGTACAAGATCTTACAGCACGACTCCTCTCTGCCGAGGGATGATACTCAGATCTTAAGGAAACACAAAACGCACTACTCGAATCCCACGAGCATGTGCAAGTGGTGTTCGATGAGCTACAAGCAACCCATCGGCAGTACAAAAAGACTACACAGCAACACACAAAAGACGTGGCTGCCGACGAAGAAGGCGAAGAAGATGAAGATGAGGACGATGATTCCGACTCCTCGGCTAACTCCAATAATAGCACCTCCTCAGATGACCAATCTGACAACCCAGGCAATGCTGGGGAGGGCACAAGCCGAGGAGCCGCATCAAAACAAAAAGATCACCACGACGGTGATAAAGATCCCAAATCCCCGACGCACAATGACAATGTTAATATGTCTTATAGGGATCAATTCCTCGACTGTTCAGTAATGGGATCTCTGGGGGAATCTGCTAAAGAAGCAGCTTTTGCTGAGTTCTAACAATGTCTACTCGGAACCAGCACAAGCCAACAACAAGAAACATCATCTCAACCCCTTCCCACACCATACCAATCAGTGCCCTTTCCCCTAGAGTAAGAGGATCTAGAAAGAGTCAGCTTGGATACAGAAGAAGATCTAGAATCAGCTTTCGACTCAGACAAGGACGAAGATCTGTAGCAATACATAGATAATCTGGAGCAGACTTCTCCCCTCCCTCCACAAGAGCTACCCCTGCCGCCACCAATACCGCACAAAATGCATGATCTTGACATGACAACAATCTCTACTCTCGATGCTCAAGACATCTTCATCCTTAACACTATAGTGGATGATGCCAAAGATGGGGGCGATATTATCTACCAAAATAAAAAGACTCAACGCAAATTGACACGTGAAGACTTCCGCTCCATCTTTCGACCACATTCAACGGTAAAGATGGCAGTCTTCCAGGTCCTCCTTGCCAATTCTATTGAAACTTATAGAAGCTCTAAGTGGAAGCAACCCATCCTTAACGCATCACCTGCTCTTGCTATGAGTCTCATATACAAAAAATTACAAAGCAAATCAATCGAATGGTTGCAGAGGGGAATCGCCAGAAAGGCACGCTATATTACAGTGCCCTTCCAAGTCTCTAGTCACTGGCTTTTAATGATTGTGGACACCGCGGCTCGGGACGCCAAGGTGTACAACTTTTGCACCACTGAACTACGATCCAAAATAATCAATTTCACTGGAATAGAGGTCGGGGAGGCCAGATGCATTCCATTCCAGCTCCTAAAATTGATCCGGGCTTCTTGCCCATCCCTCCGCAATAATTGGAACCAACCTTAGTTCCAAATCGTCAACCCCCACACCCAAACTCAAGAAGGTTCTAGGGATTGCGCTTTCTACGTCATACGTCATATCCAAGCGCTCAACCAGCAAATCCCTTTTACCGAACTGGCCACAGAAGATTTCCATTCTATGCGAGGTCGCTACGCCATGGAGTTAATCTGTGATAGACGGTTCTTCACAGACCCAACAATGGCACCTAACGACGTTCCTCTCTATCTCTTTTCAGACATCTAACGTCCTCCAAAATAGCCATTCAGGAAAACAATAAAGGAGTTGGAGAAACAACAACCCGCCAAGGTTCCCGAGAAGAAGGGGTTACCGAATTGCTAACTGGGGCTACCATCAAAAAATCACCTTCACAAATGATTCCCCTGTCTGCAATTACACCAACTTTCCCCAGCTTTGACGTCAGCGCCTGCAACAGCCTCTCTGATAATGAACTTTGCCTCATCATGTCAAGGCTTTACGCTGAGAAAGATGACCTCATTTTTATAGCCGGCGATATCCTAGTCATGGTAGATGCACTACGAGAAACTGTACAGGTAAAGGGGTCTCTATCCGTGAGTCTAATGGCCGCCTATCAATATCTTCTCAGCCAGAACTACCCTACAACCTATATGGCATTAGCATACATGAAGGATGATCTTTTAAAGCTAAAGAACTTCGGAACAACTGAGGCGCTCATTTCTTACCTCCAACACACAACTCTGAAGTTCATCATGCTTCCTTTCCTTCATGCAGAACATTGGATGTTGCTGGCAACAAATCTTCATGACGGAACAACAATCATATACAACAGTTCCGACATCCAGTACAATCCAAATCAACAACTGTATACTACAACACCAAGAACACCTACGGAGGAGGTGGCGAAGGAGTGTGCTGACCAACTGCATGACCTTCTCAGCACACACACACACGGGCATATGGTAAAGAACACTTTGATCGCCATGCCTTCAGCCACAAATGTCCACAACAGATTTGCGAGTCGAACGATTGTGGTTTCCACGTCCTCTACTGGATGTACACCATTATAGTCCTTGGACGAACAGTAGAGGACATGATACATGTGGATTACCACGCGTTGCGAGGAAAGTTCACTGCTAATCTCCTTCGAACACATGGTGCTAATAAAGGACTAACAGATGCCTGATGCCCTTGTCCTTGTACTTCTCAACCTATCACTTTGACACTCTGAGGACAGAATGAGTGATAAGTTAGGGGGGGAGTACACTGGACAAGGGTGATGTATCATTTCTAAACCCTTCCCTCTCTACCTTCTCTTTCAATTATGTACAAATCTTATAACTTCCTTTGCACATTTAATTTTCATTATAAAATAATTTCCCTGTTAAAATAAACCATGTACATAAAGAAGAACATCCCTCTTGGAACAAAGTCATCCCTAGATAACCTTAGAACCCAGTTAGTCCTCAAAAGTAATAATAAGAATAGTACTTAGTTATGTAATGGCGAATCAATAATTTCCCTCCACTCTTGATTTTCATGCTTTTGCTTCATTTTTACATCTGACTCCCCACAGGTCAGCATCAAGGCCAAAATAAGCCAAAATAATCTCAAGGATGAGAGGGACATCGGGTGACATCCAAATCATGAATCCTTGCAAGTGGACCACTAGTAGAAACCAAATAAGTGCATGTCGAACAACTCTAAGAACAATTTTCTTCTCTTCAAATAAAAGAGGCTTGGCCGCCCAAAATAAAATTCCTAGAAATTCAAATCCTAAGCCTGTGAGTTTACGAATAAAAGCCAGAGTGTTGAATAAAAATATGAGAGTTGTGTCATGAATAAGGACATATATGAAGAACCAATAAAGGTCTCGCCCAGTCGGTACATTCAGCTGCCCTCACGAAGGAAGATGTGTTGTGCCCGGTAGAGAAACCCTAAGGTATCCAAATATATGAAAGGCTGATAAAGGACTCACCCGGCCGGTACATTCAGGTGCCCTCACAAATGCAGATGTATCGTGCCCGGTAGTGAGATCCTAAAAGCATAGACAACCCCTCCCCCACTTGAAAGGGGAGTTACACGTCAAGCCTTTAGCCAACCCTCATACCCACTCTAGCTTCCGGTAGGATTTTCAGAGAAGTATAAAACTGATTAGAGTCAACAACATGCACATGATAAAAAAAAGTGGTCCCAGTGCATGCCACGAGATATGGAAGAAACCTGAGATCCAAGAAACTCTCAATACCTGAAAGAGTTAAGGAAAAAATCTCAGATACAACCTTAGGAGATCTCGGGTTTAGAATTGGAGCAAGTGTATGGAAATCTTAACTAAATAAAATCGCCTCACCATTACATGCCTCAACTCTATCTAACTTGAGGACAAGCTAGACTCTAAGTTATGGGGGGTGATAACCTCCAATTATGTGATGATATCTTAGTATTTTTCCTCAATTTTCCACACTCTTTCTCAAATAAATTAGATAGAATTCTTAACTTTCCTCTCTTATTACAAATATACTATTACATTAACTTTTCTCTCTTTTTACTTACAAGAAAAGACACAAAAATCACAAAATCCACACATGGTTCTAAGACCACATGGAGTCACACGGTCCCAAGACCGCATGAAGCCAACCGGTCCCGAGACCGCATGGAGTCATACGGTCCCAAGACCGCATGAAGCCAACTGGTCCCAAGACCGCATGGAGTCATACGGTCCCATGACCGCATG
Organism: Alisma plantago-aquatica; assembly: GCA_963693085.1. Taxonomy (NCBI): domain Eukaryota; kingdom Viridiplantae; phylum Streptophyta; class Magnoliopsida; order Alismatales; family Alismataceae; genus Alisma; species Alisma plantago-aquatica. Next base: position 570,651,758 of record OY856415.1, on the reverse strand, counting down.
AAGCCAACCGGTCCCAAGACCGCATGAAGCCAACCGGTCCCAAGACCGCAAGGACTCACATGGTCCTAAGACCGCATGAAGTCACACGGTCCCAAGATCGCATGAAGCCAACACATCCCAAGACTGCATGGAGTCACACGGTCCCAAGACCGCATGGAGTCACACGGTCCCAAGACCGCATGAAGCCAACCGGTCCCAAGACCTCATGAAACCAACCGGTCCCAAGACCGCATGGAGTCACACGATCTCAAGACCACATGAGTCCAAACGGTCTCAGGGTCCAAACGGTCTCATAGTCCAAACGGTCTCAGGGTCCAAACGGTCTCAGAGTCCAAACGGTCTCGGGGTCCAAACGACCCAAAACTGACCAAACCGTTTGGACTTCATTTAAAGCCTATAAATAAGACCCAAAGGGTCCTCCCCAAGACATCAAGTTTTTAGACGCCCAGAGGCTGCCTCTACCACTCCAGAGCTATTCCAACCTCCATCCTCCACCCAAAGGCTGCCGGTCTGAGATCCACACTCCATCCTGAAGCTGCTTTCTCTCTCTTTTCCAAAGAAGGTGGGAAGAGGAGACCTCATCATCGAGCAACCTGTGAATTGTGAAGATCATCATTCTCTCTTTCTAAGGGGTTAACTTTCCTCCCTCCTTTGTGGGGATGATGCTCTCTCTCTCTCTCTTCTTGCCTCCTTCTTTGTCCTAGCTATGAGCGAGTAGTCTCATTCATAGGGTGCGGGGAGTAGCCCCGCTACCCATGTTTTCATTTCATGCAATGTAATCCATAGTTTGTAATAGAGATATACTTTCTTTTCAGTTCGACATCAATCGTTTAATGAATGCTTGTTGCTTGATCACCAACTCATGTTATCTTTTATCTTTTAGTATGATTTGTCTATGTTTGTACTATTAGATTCGAATCTCGATTGAATGTTGGTTCTTGATGCATGTATCCACCATGCATCTGTTTCGGTATCTAGGAGTGTTTTTCAAGAAGTGGAGTAAACTCACTTCCATCGTTGTACTTTCATACTATGAAATGGAATCAGTTTACGTATGAAAGTATAACCTTAATAAGTTGAGGAACACACTTTGCGAAGGGAATGATGTAAAGTAAGTGACCATTCATTCGGGGATGGCTGGCATTGCAACATTCCCACACTTCTCGCAGTTAGTTCTTCGAAAGGAAACTAAATCTACAAAGATACTAACTGTTTAGACTCTTATTACAGGTTATGTTTTATGTTGCATGTTTTGATCCATGTGTAGTGGCGGTGAAAGCCGATCACATCCTAGTGGCTCCTTATCATTGTTAACATCCTTAAATTTACTTACTTGCTTTACGTTACTCGCACTTAGTTTAAAAACAACCAAACCAACATTTTGATTTAAATACTGACTGTTAAGAGGTTAAGTGAAATTCCAACATTTTTCATCTTGTTGCCCCCAACAAGACCGTTGTCTCGTGGATTCGACCCTTAACTATACTACGATAAGGCTTCCACGTATCTTAGCATACGTGGGTGAAGTTCTCAATCTAGTATAAGCAAGGCTAAACTTAAAGATTTACTATCTTTAGGATTTTTAGTGGTGCACGTAATTCCACGTAAGTGGAAGTTCCATCATTAACTATAATTTTTTCTCTTTTATATATTTTTCTCTTATATATATATATATATATATATATATATATATATATATATATATATATATATATATATATATATATATTAAATCATTGCATTGTGTATGCAGAACGTATTAAATTCTCTAAAAATAAACAAATATGTTTGTTTTACTACTCACACCTGTAAAAATTTAATAATCATTTTAACTTCTATACATAACATGTAACATCGTCAAGATAAACCTCATATTTTTATTTCACTAGAACAAAGTCAAAGCCTATAAGGTATTTAGTGAAGATTTAATAAGCTTCTAAATTAGATGTTGTTTTCGAGCAATCCCTAATAGTAATAGTAATAGTAATAAACAGTACACAAGGTTTCTATCTCACCATCCAAGAACGTCACACCTCTTATAAATATTTGAACCTTTAGAGATACAATATGATTAAAAGTTCCACAAAAAGCTAATGAATTCCATTGTCACCTAAAAACAATCACTTGTGAGTGATACATTCCATTGTTGAGCATAAAAGCTTGCAATTTTGGCATTGTTATTAGTCTACCATTAATTAAGAATAGTGTTTTTGTCGTTATAACAGACATAGAATAGTATTTGAATTCATCTGACTTTTTGGAATGTATGCATTGGATCCTGGAAATCATATCAACATATAAATATTTTCTGTTGATGCATGGATGAAAAAAGTTTGGAACTAAGGCTCAAGAGTAGGGACTGTAATGGTTTTGGGCTGAAATATCATAATTGTACTACCAAGTATTGATCTCCTCTTAGGGGTTCTTAACATGAGTAATAGAATGTATTTACCTTACCCATAACTTAAACTAAGTTCGTTCTTAAGACTTGGGTAAGTTGCTTCTTTTCTAGGAAAGAAGTGTTCCTACCTTGATTCGGTTTAGTACGTAAATCAGGGTAAAGAATCATAGCTTCTAGTGGTCAACCATTGCGCTTAACCTCTAGTATGTAAAGGTGCCCTCAGTTTAGTTTTACGATTTCTTACTATTTTGTATTTAAGGTGGTCGTCGGTTGCTTTTTAAGGTATATTCTATCTCTTTTGAGTGCACTCCTACTCTACATTCTCTTAATAGTAGAAAACTACTCCTCTATCTTGTTGGATGCAAGTCATCTTGTGTAAAATATGTAAATCATGTGTTTGTTGGTTGTGTGGTTGCATATTTTTTTGTTCTGTTCGAGATTCGCTCCAAATATGTAAATTAATATGGGTTTTGTTCATTCCTCTACAATATAGGAAAATAAGATAGTATTATCTAATTTAAGCATTTTTAAGCTTGTGAATTATCAAGTAGGATACGTTAAGTGAACTTTTTTCCTTCTCAAATCATCTATATGGTAGTTGGATATATTTTACGCAATCATTTGTAACCATTCACAGTCGTATCCTAGCAAACCGGAAAGCAACAGAAGAAGAACCTTCTTAAATTTTCATCATACATACAGCTGTAATTCTAATGTCCTTCACACAATCTCACTGCGGGGAGCGCGCTCCAGAACCACGTCTTTGTCGGCTTCAGCCGTCGGTGCGTTTGTGAAGCATAGCCGTACAACTGTACAAGTCGTCGTCCACTACTTCCAGTCTTGCATCCAAAGGTTGAAGTGTTGCACGTGCTGTGTTAATTGACAGAGCCACGAAAAATATTCCGCTGGATCCAAATATCTCCGTTACTCACGCCGCAGTGAGCGGCGAGTCGATGATTGCTGTTGCCGCCGCTTGGCAGTTGGCACGTGCGTCTCTCCACATCCGTGTTGGCTAGGGATGAGTATCTGAACGGGTTGTTTCGGGTTTCAGTAGGACCTTGGTCAAACCCGTATCGTCAAGCACGGATAACGTCAAAAAATCCGGGTCTATATCTGGCTCGCGTAAGAGAGTTGGATTTTGTGTCAGTTTTAGGCCCACTCAGATAACATATTAAAATTAAAAAAAAAATCAAACACAAATATAAAATCACATTAATACCAAATCAAATAGATGAAAAGAATATTGTATAGACAATACATACATGTTTCTAAGATCACTTTCATATTCCATGTATTTATGTGAGATGGCTAAATATTACAGACGCGTTTATGAAATTTTTGCAAATTTTCATTGATAAAAAATACATATTCAATTTCAATGAACGGGCTAGACATGTATGATTGTGATGCTTTTTGAAAATGATCTAATATAGGTAGTATTCATCATATACATATATAACATCATATTATGTTATAGATCATTACATATATGTTAGGTAGTAAATTGTTTCATATTCCTTCAATATATTCTTTCATTTGTACTAATACGACTAACTAAACATATTTTAGATCAATATAGTTTCAAAGTTTGTTGTCTGATGTGTTGTAAAGATACATAGTATATATGAACATGTAATTATGTATATATGTATATAGTGTATCTAGGTATCTGGGTTTTCAAGCCAAATTGGCCCTAACCCGACCTATATAAAATTATGGGCTGGAACTTTTGGCCCAATGGAACGATGCAGATTATATGGACTGATTCTAGATCAGATTATGTGGGCTTAGACATGGCTTGGATCGACGGCCTCATCTGATGCTCATTCCACATGTCAGTCGTAGGAACAAAATTATTGGTGGCTAATTGTCTGACTAGAGTCACCGAATTGAGGACTCTTACATTTGCAATTGCATCCACTTTCGAGAAGTATTTACAAATATGTGAGGAAAAAACCAATCGAAGGACAATCACAATTAAATAAAATTACATTGACAGATCCAACAACAAACCTTGTTGCTTGTGCTTTCTTATTAACAAAAACAATTAATTGAATCACTAAATCCATAAAACATTGGTTCATTATATTACTACATATAACTTTTTTATCTCTTTTCTAATGTTCCACGACCTCTAATGCTAACAATCCAAAAGGATCAAATCCAAAAGGGATAAAGATGTGTTGATTTTTAATATATGCTTTCTCATTCTTGACCAATTTAGCTAATGTAGCTTTAAGGGAAGCTTGTCCTATAGTAAAAGTTCCCTCCTTCAATCTCGCCAATTGAAAAAATTCAATTAATTTACACATGCATGCATGCCTCGAACCTATCTAAAAATCAAGAGATTAGATGGGTCTACATGTTGATCTCCCATCCTGCAAATCATTCAAAAAGTGCACAATAGACTCTTTCTTAGAATCAACTCATGCATGTGTGGGTACATTGTAGAAAACATCTCCATTAAGATTATGTGTGTACTTGAAGCATAGAAGCTTCATGTCATGAATTGCATATTCCCTTAAAGTATCCAAAGTATGCCTTGAGTCAAACTGCACACCCCTCATCAACTGGGAATATGGAAATCATTAGATGGTACTTGAAGAACTTAAGTTGTATATCAACAGTAAAACATATTGGGGGTGGTACCACGGGTTGCAGGATTGAATCTCATATCATATTGGATTACTACATGAGGAGCCTTGAAATCCTATTTATGTGTTCACAATAAGCCTTGGCGCCTTGGTGCCTCATGAAAAATAACATAAAAATAAAAAATAAATGATACTTGAGGATAGTACGACAATCTACTAGAGACATGTGCAAGACTAGCCCGTGAATAGGAATAGCAAGAAGAAAAACTCTAAGCAGGATCAACTTGTAGACACATAAAATCTACTTATTATCTAACGGTCATGTTAAAAACTTTTAATCAACATAGATATAGTGAAAATAATGAGAAGGATTATCTACAATTTTCTTATGTTTTGAGTTATGAAGTAGTCTTTATATTTTAATAAGGAGTTGTACAATGCATAAGTTTATGGCTGACTATATATGAAATGTCGTGGGGTGTAATCAATGTACAATATTAGTTTAAACTTATGGATAGAGTCTTTTTATTTTATAGTTAAATCTATTATATATACAAGAATGCATAGATGGGGTGGAAGACAATGTTGGTATTAATATTTAAAGTTACAAATATACCCTAATATTGTTCAACTAAATTTCAAGAGATAGGAATATATATAGGGAAGCATTGGAGTAGCCCAACCTAACTCGTATGACAATCCACACAAATTAGATGAAAAATTTGACTGACAAAACTAGTTTGATGTTGGAATAGTGGCTTATAATTACATAATTAAGTTGCTTCTATGCTATATATCAAAGGCCATTGAGGGTGTATTTATAGATAGACCTTTTATTATATATGTCCACGTGAAGAGTTGTGGAAGGGATGATAAGTGATTGCGGTATCACTGCTTAGAATCGAATACTCCCTTCTATTTTATTAATAAATATCAAACTAGAGGTATGCATAGTTAGACCTGGCACGTGTCCTGGACCACATAACGTGATCCGCAACCAACCTACACTATTGCTTTCTAAAATTACAGGCATTTTATATCTCAGTGTGAAGAGAAGGAGAGGGTGCATACTTAAAGTGAGCATCAGACAATGCATTACGTATCTCCACCCACATAACTCGACAAGGAACTGGTGGCCCATATAACTTGTACATGTGAGCTAAGAAATGAATTGTGATTCATATTCGTATACTTTCCATGACTAGGTGGAGGTAAATTATACCCCGGAACCCAATACCTTATATTAATTATCTATCTATTAAATATTTAAACGATTAGTATTATTTCTAAAAAGTTCCTAAAATATTAAAATATATTTTATATAAGACATATTTTATTGGATAAATTAAAGTATATATATCGACATACTTATTCTAAAAGTATACAACCTTTTATGTTACACAGATCGGCCCAAATCTACATGAAAGTATCCGTCATTTTTCAATTTTTTCATGTGAGGTTGATACAGCCAAAAAGCTCAAACAATATCCATTATTTTTCAATTTTGTAATTTTTGGTATCTACTTTGCATCAAATAAAAAAATACATTGAGATAGGAGGATATGGAAAACAAGTTGCACGATTAGTCATTTATATATGGCAAAAATCTAAAACATTATATCTATGTACTTAGGGGTCATAAGATTACTATGCATAACATCTTAGATCATCTTGAGAAACTCCATACTTCTAGTGCTAAGATCCCAAAAGTACCAAACATTAAAGTATAAGAATACATGTTGATTGTATATGCAGACTTTATCATGCTTGACTACTTTGGCTGAGGTAGCTTTAAGGGAAGCATGTCCCGTAGTAAAAGTCACACATGTCAAGCCCACCAGTGGGAAAATATATGTCAGATATCTTCAAACCCATCTCAAATTTAAAACATCAATTGTTCTAAATGCCGATCTCTTATGTTGTGACTTAGTCAACAAGTTCATAGGTGCCTCTTTCTTAGAAACAATTCCCATGCATTCACGTATGTCATAGAGAATATCCTAACAAGATCATAGATGCATTTGAAATCAAAATTTCTCTTTAATGAATCACATTCTCTACACCGTATGAAAAAACATGCATACCTCATCAACTTGGAACAAAAGAATCATATGAAGGTACTTGATGAAAATAAGATAACATACTCATGACGTATGCATGCATAGCCCATCAAGAGGAATACCAAGAAGAAAATAATGAACAAAGTCAGCATACAAACACCAAAATATTTTTTTCATTCCATTGGTCATGTCAAACTTAACTTCTATGTCCTTAACAATTTTTCTAGAAAGAGAACTTGCCAATGCATGTTAGATTTTAAAGGGGACGTTGAACGTGTTAGACAAATACCTAAGGTTGAAAATGTAATTCCCCAACCCTTGTTTTTCATTAACCTCATTATAATTACCTTGATTGTGTGATTTATTGTATAATCTAATATGATATGTAATTGTGTTGATTCCTATGAATAAGTAACAATAAGATGCTTAATGTTCAAGTAAATGTTGGTGTATATGCCCAGAGAGCCAATCATGTGCTGATTGCAATGGCATAATTATAAATGATTTGATTATTAATAAAAGCCAAGATTTAGTTATGAGATAATGAAATAACATAATAAATGTTTATAGAATGATATTACTCCATTATGTATTTCATCAAGTACATAATTTTGAAGAATGGGATCATACATATGTTAAGAGTATATACATTCTCATTATGTCTCTGATAGGTTGTTGTTGTTGTGAAAGGTATATAGACATCAATAACACATAAGATTAGAGTGTGAGTTGGTTGATGACAGAATCTCATTAGTCATGATATGGCAATATCAAACCAAGAACACATATACATGTTAGGAAACAGTGTATCAGACAGACTCACAGTGAGATTGACACATGGAAGTCATAGTCAGCTCTCACAATGATGGTGGTGTTTGTGGTTCCCAGACCTAAAAGCACTACACTCATCACATGTCATTCAATACGCTTTGACATCATCAAACGATGTCCTAAAATATGGGTTGTTATAAAAGTGATGATTGGGTGATTGTGACACATGGGGATTTATTGTGAGTGATAGATATGGGATTTGTCCCTCCTAAGGGAGTATGATATCCTAGTCCTCTTGATTAGCAAGACTGATAAATGCATGCATGCACATGTGAGTCAATATGTGATATTGAGTTTACATATATCTCAAACATTCTTCTCTGGTTCAAGGAACAAGGTTGAAAAATAATGAGGTGACTACTCCATGCCTCTAGTCCAATCTGCATATCAGTGACAAAGGAACTATACAAATATTGTAACACCATACACAAATTGTAGGTTGAAGTTGTTCTCCAACTTTCCATTTACTTGGGTAGATGTGTGACTTGTCACCACTCATTACTTGTGATGTCATAAAGTGTTATGGACATTCACTTCCAATGTAATATGGGACCTATAGGGTCACAGACATAGGAACTCATCTAGAAGAGCATTTGAATCTTGAATAACGATTGAATTAATTGCTTAACTGTTTAGGTGATTGATTCACGCAGCAATCATCCTGACAACACTACTAAACGACCACCTCAAGTGTTGACACATGTGTCTGGAGAGTGCCAAACAGACGTCTCAAGTGTTGAGTCAGGCGTCTAAAGAGTCAGGGTTGATTTGATTTGAAATTGGCTAAGAGGTGAACCGACCCAACCGACTGGCTCGACTCGAGACACCAAACGACTGTATGGGTGAACAAAATGGCATTTCGCATGCACGAGATGGTCTAAATCGGTTAATGGAAGGTTATAGACATTTCCCTGTTTGTTTTTCTTGTACATTACTTATTGTGTAAGGAAATCAAAGTTCAACATTGGTGGGAATTGAGTTGCCAATTTCATGTACAATTGAGAAACAACCAAATGGTCATCTGGGTTGTGCCAAATGACTATCTGGCATGCCAGGCAACCATTTGAGTTGTCGTAGGTTGCAAAATTTCCATAATTGTTGCGAAAATTTAAGATCTTTTGGTCTATTCCACTCCTAGATCGACTGGAAACCCTAAACCAAACCCCACCTATAAGTAGAGGGGTACTGGGGGCTTACCAGAGAACAACACAAACAATTGAGAATCAGTTTCTCTGACAAACATTGTCCTCTCAGGTTGTGGCAATCAAGAGAGCCTAGGCAAGTCCTACCTGACAAGGGAGGGATAGCCAAGGGAGAGAAACAACTGAGATCATTATTGTGAGAGAGCAGGTTAGAGACTAGTACACCAATGAGAGGGAACACTCCTTCCTGTCTGATCCAGTAGGATGACAAGAGTTCTAGTTAGTCCATGTAGACTACTCTAGAGGCAGGAGACCTTTGGTTTCTGCTAGGAGGGAAACATAACTACAGTCCATGGCGAGATTAGAAAAGTCACTATAGTAGTTGTGAGAGTCTGCTATCCTAGGAGGAGTAGCTAGACGACTCCCAGTGCAACTAGGAGTTGTACATACACCATCCAAGATAGAGTGTGCATCTACATCGACGAGGAATTATTGCTGACTCACTCCAAGACTAGGTATATCTTCATAAAATTGCATAGTTATTGACGTGATCCACTAGCTTATGGGAAATATGATAGTAAAATGTTTGTTTATGCTGCCTACGTGATGTGTTATTTCCCTACAGTGGTATCAGAGTCATGTCAAGTAATTATGTTTTGGGATAATCGATATGATCGGATTTTTGTTTTTACCCAAGTTTATTTATTACATGCGGCGTGAAAATTATAAATGGTTGATGTGCAAGTTTGACTAATCATCACATAATAACCCAAACAAGTATATATATAATATGATATATATGCAATCTACACGTGTCATCCTAAAAGTGAGTTTTGATGGTGGATGTGTAGGATGGTTATGGCCAATAACCTCTAGTATCTGTGCATGGTTGTGTGGTTGGTTGATCCTGTTTATCTCGATCTACAAACTGAGCATGTACCTTATCTTCCCAATGTAAAAGTATTACCCTCTTCTACCTTTTCTCCCCTCGAATGTAACTTGACATTTCCCAATAATGATGTAATAGTGGGATAGTTTACTTTCTTGTTATGATGAAGAAGAAGGACGTACCGATGGTGCCAGATGACTGTCTCAATGACGAGTCGACCGGATGGAGGACCATGGATGACTAGGTGGATGACTCGATCTGATCGGCTGGTGGACCCGACTGATTAGGTAGAGGAGCCAATAGATGGTGGACCCAAAAAAATAGACGGTCGGTGGGTTGAACAAACAATCAGCTAGGAGGTGATATGGTTGGTTTAAGGGTTGAACCGATCAAACTGGATTGGCAAGCACAAATCTTCATCAACTATAGGTTTCTACATGTGATGTGAATCTAGATGTGGTAATTCCTTGTGGTTCCAAGGAACTACATTAGGTTGGCGATAACCATTGCTTTTGTTTATTGCATATTTTCATTGTGGGTTATAGCATGTATAAGATATGTATTATATATATGTGGTGATTGTTAATGTATATATTATATAAACTCCCTCAATAAAATATTAAGTATAAGATCCTTTCCATTAGCTGCACACATGAAAAGATTGATCAATCAAGTGTGGGAACCCCAAGGGTGGTACACCATTTATCTCATGAAAGTGTGATGGCAATAATGAGGGCCTTCCAAGAAGGGTGCATTATTATTGTGTTGGATATTGGGTCAAGCTTAACTGGTGATTCTTAGAGAGTCTAAGCCTAGAAACATACATATGATTATGGCAAGGAGTTGTGTATATCATATATCTAAGAATTATGTATGATGAAATTGGAAAATGTTGCCTACCTTAATGATTAGTCATGAGCACCAGCGTATGTTGGGTATTGATTGAATTGTTTTAGATCTTGTCCCACTAGAAGATTGTACGCCACAATCTTATGAATTGATATTAAGGGATATCAATTTAAATAAAATAGTGGGAGCGATAATTAATTAAAGGCCTAATTAATATCAACTTTTTAAATAAAAGAAAAATATCCTTTGACAAATGAAAATTTTCTCTTGTAGAATCAAAATGAAAAACACTCAATCATCACAATTGGATGAATTAAACAAGATTTATTTCCATATCTGGTTCAGGACCTTGAGAAATGTTCTTCATGTTATTGAAACACCAGAGCCAATATCCACTCCAATTTCACCTAAGACAGACATGGATGCTTGTTTGAAGTATGCTAGTGAGGTTGTGAACCTCAAGAACCTTCTGTTGGGTTGTATGAACTGTGAGTTGCATAATAAACATGATAAGCATGAAAGGTACAATGTCTCTAAGGCTCTATTTGAGTGCAAACTGACAGAGGGCTATCTAGTAGAGCCTCATGTGCTCAATATGATTGGGCATATGAAGCATCTTGAAAGACTGGGATTTCCTTTAGGTCAAGAGATGGACATGGATATGATTTTGCAATCGTTGCCTAAATCATATATCTAGTTTATCAAGTGTTATCACATGAGTAACATGGCTAAACTGCTATCAGAGTTTCTTGGCATGTTGATAAGTGTCGAAGCACAAATGAAGATGGACAAATCTGAGATGATGATCAGTAGAGTCGAGTCCAAGGACAAAGACAAAGACAAGAAGCATTTTGTGGAAAAGCCAAAGTCCAAATCTTCTACACTCAGAATAAGGAGAAGGATAAGGGAACCTAGGAATATGCATAAAGGGATTGAGATCTCTCCTTCTGGTATATAAGTTATTGAGGTTAAACTCACTACTTCTTCATCATGGGTACTAGATATCAGATGTGGATCACACATTTGTTCAAATATAAAGGATCTAAAAAGAAGTAGACCTTTAGGTAAAGGTGAGGTTGAATTGCGTGTTGTAAATGGAATAAGAGTTGCGACTAGCACAGTTGGAACCTATGAGTTGAATCTACCAAGTGGGTCTGTAATAGACTTAGAGAACTGCTATTAAGTACCTACCATTAATAGGAACATCACATATGTATCTTGTTTGGATAAGAAATGATTCAAATTTCTTATAAAGAATGGAAGATGTTTTATTAGTAAAGATGATATCTTTAATGGCAGTACCCCAATGTCTTATGGTCTATACTTGATAGTTCTAGAGACAAGTGTCTATAACATAAATACCAAAAGACAAAAACTCAACAACTCAAACAAAACATACCTTTGGTGTAAGACCCCTAACATGTGATTTGGGGTAAACCTATTTTCTTTGGCTTGATGATGTGTTTAGAATTATTTTTTTATCCTTTGGAATGATCTTAGATCTTGTGGAGAGCTTATGTAATGACATGTTTTCAAAATGAGTCATCTAATTATGGTCTACTTAGATGATTGTATGTTTAACCAGATTGATCATTATTTCAAGCTTGATAAATGATGATAGTTAAGTTTTGATGTTTTAAATATAACTAGAGGTTTAAACATACTTTGATTCACATAATTAGGATTTAAGAATTGATAATCCTAATCGGCCAAAAAATTGGGTTTTGATGACATATGAATATAGAATTTGATAATTATAGTGGCTCACTAAATGATTTTTAGTATTTTACGTGTAATTCTAATTTAGTTGAAATTTGTATATAATTTGCACATATCAAATGTTAATACTCTTGAAAAATATCAGAATTTTTGGATAATTATCTGCCCTATTTGTCGATCGTGTTTCCCCAAGAGAAGCTCAGTCGATCATGTATTCCGATGGAAATATAGTAGTTTGTTATTTTGATTTCCATTTTGATTGGTACATATAATTAATCTCAAATTTTAACTATAGTTATCAAACTATATTATATACATCATGTTAAATTTTCATAATATTTGGATGATGTTTGATCTCTATAATGAGGGGTGTTGGTCGAGTTCCGCCCAAGAAAAACTCCACCGACCATGTTGTAGCCTACAATATAGCCATCTAGTATTTGAATTTTATTTATTTATTAATAACACCATATGATATGAAATTTTCATTGTATCTTACAAAATCAATTTCAGACATTGTGCTAAATTTAGATAATTTTTGGAATATGTTTGAGTTCTGAATATTGTGGTGTTTGTTGAGTTTATAACTTAGCCGACCAACCAGTCTAATCAAAATAAAAATACAATGAAAGGCTTGTCTACAATTTTTCTAAGCACCTCAATTCATCTATATGACTAACCTAGTACATAAGTAGTTCTCAAATCTCTTCATTCCTATAAAAGAAATGAAATTATAGAGAGAGAGAGGAGAGCTAGGGTTTTCATAAGAGAAAGTGGTGGAGATGTTGGCCTAGGGTTTCTCTATCCAAGATATGATGAAATCAAGTAAGTTTATCTTCATTGCATAGCCTTTCATGGTGAATCTTCTCTCACATGTCAATATTTTTGTCTCTCTTCTGATTTGATTTGAAATCACATCAAATCATCCCCTTTTCTCACTATTTCTCTCCTAATCACTATTTCTAGGATTTCTGAGTTGAGAGGAGGAAGAAATGGATTTGATTGCTAGAGTTTGAAGTGTTTTCCAAAAATGGAGAGTTGGGCCTACGTTTTAAAGGTGCTTTCTAATTTAGGTGAGTGTTTTTCTCCCTCCTAAGCTTTGTATTCATGTTAAAAGCCTAATTATATATGGAAAAAATAATTAAAAACCTTGGTTGTATATGTATGCGATTGGATATTGATTTGGGAAGGATATTAGGGGATCAACTTCTACTGAATTTGATTATTTTCTCATTGACTAGAACTTGATTAGTTCCTAATATATTGATTAAGGATCCATGAAAAATCATATGGATAGATCACTATGCTATTTCATGTGAATTTTGCCTAAAAATCAGCCCAATCGTTGATATGCTTGGAATTGAATTGACATGTATATAATCATATTTGAATTGTATTAGAATGTATTATACAAGTGTATTGTTGAATGTTAATGGAATTGAAAATGATATACACATAAGGATCAGCATAAGGTGACTACTTTTCCTGATTAGAGTTTGTGTTGAGGAAGTGAATCAAAATGAATCAATTAATCAATGTATACTTATGATTGATGTATGGAATATGTGAATATGGAAAGTAAGGTTTACAAGTGTGTGAATAGCCCTAATGAACCCATGTGCATCATGGTGAAATTACTTTTTGATACGATTCTTATGATGTGTTGAACTAATGATGACTTCTTGAAACCTTAGATGTTTAGTATTAAGATGAGTATGAGTGATAAAGCTAGAACTTGTAAATGATGTTGTAAATGTGGTGAAATGTTGAAGTGTAAGTATTAATACTTCAATTGAAGATGATGAGACTTAGTACTATAATCTAATCCTAATGCATATATTTTAGTATGACTTATGAAACTATGAGTAAAGCCTCACATGAATGTGGGTCCTTTTATACAAGCTACATAACGATGAATTGGGAAGAATGATTAGATATTATGATGTAAGAAGATGTAAGCTAAACCATTCTTTTAAGATAAAATGATTATTACAATGAAGAATGATCATTGTTAATTATGTAAATGACATTACAAGTCAATATCATGGTACACTTACCTAAATATAAGAGGCAATATGCATAAAATGTATTGAATGGTGATTGCAAGTTAAAGATGAAACTAATTAAGTTATTATGATGAAGTGTTTAGTCTTTTATTTTAATTACATGTGGATTAACGCAATTTGAATGAATATATACTAAGAACTGGACTTTGATACATTTTAGTGAGAAGAGAAGTGTTGTATGTAAAATGAATATAGAAAGATTGATCTGAATAATGTAATGAATATGAAATTAAAGAAGCTGAGACTACTTAATACAAAATGAAGGAAAAAGATGGGAATTAGTAGATGATTCTAAGAATATAAGCCTTACCCAAAAATTATGAGTTTGATGATGCTAGTGAATGACAATTTCAAATGAGGGACTAAGGTATGCACATACTATAGTTGAATTCAATTAAAAGATGAGGTTCAAGCATTTGAATTGATTTACAAGAAAGTGTTCTTGGATTGTTATTTTCTGATACAATACTTATATTACGAGGATGGATTATTTGATGGACTTCAATTATATTCAACATGTGTTGATTAGTAACCCTAACTGAAGAATGTGAAATAAAAGAAGAAGAAGAGAACTATCTGGTATGCATGTATATGCATGAAACGTATTTGCATCTATTGAATTTGGATGGAACAAGTATATCTTGTATGATAATATATTCTGAGTATGATGAATGTTACAAGATATATATATATATATATATATATATATATATATATATATGCTTTTACCATTGATAGTTCTAATGCCTCTATGAATATTTGTTAAAAATACTAATATACAATGAACTGATAAGAAATATGTTGAAATTGAATTGAGTATGCACTCCTTACATTTGAGAAATCTGGATGAGGGTAAATGTTGCATAATGAGATTATGTCTCGAGATGAAAGCCTACTAATGATGATAAAACCATGATGGGGTAAATGTTAGACAATTGGATTAGGGTTGAAAGCCCATTGATGATGACTGCTATGAGATTATGTAGAAAATAGAAAGAATCATATGTGTTCCAAAATACATATTTGTTATTCTTCTTGTTTTAACCATTGTTTTTCTCGATAAGAATAATATGTTTCATGTTATTCTAGTTACACGAGAATATACACATACAATATTTGATGTTTTGAACTCTTTTAAAATGAGTAAATGAGATTAATAACCAGTGAAATGATAAAACATTTAGTTAGGTGCCCCGAACATCGTGAGTTTCCCCCGAGGACCACACTGGGGAAACAAAACGGATCTCCTTGTAGTAATTGATGAATTATGAGAAGGATTTCTGGAGTGTGGATTGAGACCTTAAAGGTTAGATTACCAAGATTTAGGAGTGAGTCAAATAGAGTGGCTCTGGCCTGAAATCCTTGTTGTGAAAGTCTATGTCCAGATGGAATAGACTCTAATGAACTGAAATATGTGAAATATGAAAATATGAGAAATGTTGTGGTATGTGATATACTATTTTGTTGGTTCCTATCTCATGTACCCGAGATGAGGACTTGAGCCCAACCATGAGGTGGACAAGGTCTGTTGTTGGTATCTTAGGGTGGCCGACTAATCCCTAAGATAGTGACGGTAAGTCATTCACACTTGAATCAGGTGTGGCGACTTCTACTTGGTGAGGTACAAGCCAACTAGTTTCAGGGAAAATGAATAAAAGATGATAAGCTATGTACAACATGATTTGAATGGATTTTACATTCCTTGTACCACTACTTGATGATTTGTCATTGTTGATTATGCTTCTTGTTGTGGAAAGTAATCATGTTGCTATGGACATTTTCTATTTCATAGTATAATCAGTCATGTTGACAAGTTATGAATGGTTGGATTTATATCCATTCGGAATAAGAGTTGGATTGCTTGCTATTTGATAGTATTGTTTGGTAGATATGTATTATGTGTACTTCAACTTCAGGACTGTTGGATGTGTTCCTGGTCCGACTGGTCGAGTATCATAAAATAATGTTATTGTTATGTAATGATTTCAAATGCTAAGAAGTTGACTTATTAATCATGCAATAGGATTCTTAATCTGAACTAAGAAGTATATGCTAATTTTTTCATAGACATGCTCTAAAAGATGTTTCAAAGTTATAATTGTTTTAATAATTATCTTATCTATTGGATTAGATTACCATTGTAATGTAGATTTGACTTATGATTGAACTATCTGCTAGGCTCTGCATTATCTGGAAATTTCTTTTAAGTTCATTATCCTTAATCTGATGTTGATGCATGTACCTAGTTTGAGTGGGAGACATCCACTCACTGGGGCTCTATATGAGTCTCAGGATGTTGTTTCAAATGTTTTTAGGTATAATGCTATCCAACGGAGAGGTCATAACAAAGAAGATATAAATAGCATAATCTAGATATGTTAGAATGTCATTGTTCTCTCTCTTTCTCAGGATGGGTAGTATACAAAGTTTGTTGATTAATGTACATGTATCTATTGTAAATTGAACCGCACATTAGCCATGAGGTTTGATTCGGGTTTTGATGGAGTTGAATAAGATTTGTATTATATTATTGTGAGATCCTTTATGTGACATTAGTTTGTGAAAATTGTGAAGAAAGAAAAAGGAAAAAAATATCTATGATTTTCGTATAGTGTTTTAATCGTCTTTGTAGAGAATTCTTTATTTTATTTCATAATCTAATTTAAGTTTTGGGATTATCTCTAATGGTTGGTATATATGCTAATTAAAAGAGAGGTCCTAACAAGGAGGTATTAGACCTCACGTTAGATGAGTCTACAAGGACAATAGGATCTAGGACTAAATGATAATGTGGATATTGAATATAACCTAGATGATGTGCATACTAACTGAACTCGGTCACCAAATACTTTGGTCAAGTATTTGGGTATTAAAGTAAGATAGTATGGAACTATTGACTGTACTTCTTTTGGATTCCCTGACCAAGTGTCCAGATGAAGCAGTTAGGTAGTATAATAAGATGCATGAAAAAAAGAATGGTGATAAAATGGTGAAAGAGAAAAGGATTTTATAATTCAATATGGAACCTATGGAAAGCATGAAATTTCATATAAGAAAGATGAAAGCCTAATGGATTATGAAGACAATCTCTAATGAGTTTGAATTTGAGTATGTAATCTAAAATTGTGAGAAAAGGCTATGAACTAAGATGCACACTAGATGATCTTCTTTATGAAGGAAATTGATGAATGCAGATGATAATATAAAATGAATCATAATCTTGATCCATGAAATAAATAATCAAATTTTAAGTGTTTTTAATCTTGATAAAGGATGTATTACTTATATGTGTGATGTAAGTGTATATAATACCCAAGGAGAGATATGATGATGACAAATGATGGAATATCCATCTAATACAACAACTGAAAAAGATGTCATATGAAAGAAAGTTAAAATGGAAGACTTTCTAACTTGATGTTGAGAGAGATGAATGATTAGATGATGTGATTTTCTTCTACATGTACTACTAGATTTCAGGATGAAATCCTATAAGGAGGGGAGAAATTGTAATGATTTGTTTTAAAATTAGTCACCTAGTTAGGGTCTACTTGGATGATTGTATGTTTAACCAAATTGATCATTGTTTAAGGCTTGATTAATGATGGTAGTTAAGTTTTGATGTTTTAAATATAAATAGAAGGTTTAATCATACTTTGATTCACATAATTAGGGTTTAAGAATTGAAAACCCTAATCGGCCAAAAATTTCAGTTTTGATGACATATGAATAGAGAATTTGATAAGTATAGTGGCACACTAAATGATTTTTAGTATTTTATGTGTAAATTTGATTTAGGTGGAATTTGGATATTGTTTAAATATCTCAAATTTGAGAATTTTGGAAAATATTATAATTTTTGGATAATTCTTTGACCTATTTGTAGGTCGAGTTTCCCCAAGAAAAACTCAACTGATCATGTATTTAGATTGAAATATAGCAGTCTGGTATTTTAATTTTATCTTTTTATTGGTAATTAATCTCAAATTTCTTATTTAGTTGGGAAATTGTATTATAGACATCATGTTAAATTGGAGTAATTTTTGGATGATGTTTGATCTCTACGGAGAGGGATGTCGGTTGAGTTCTACCCAAGACAAACTCGACTGACCACGCTACAGCCTTCAATATAGTAATCTAGTATTTGATTTTTATTTATTTATTGGTAACTCCAATTGATCTGGAATTTTAACTATATCTTCAAAAATAAAATACAAACACTTTTTTTAAATTTAAATAAATTTTGGACAATGTTTAAATTCTAAAGAGTGTGGTGTCGATCGAGTTTATAAATCACCTGACCAACCAGTCTGAGCAAAATAAAAATGCAATGAAGGGCATGCTTGCAATTGTTTTAAGCACCTCAATTCATTTATATGACTAACTAGCACACAAGTATCTCTCATAAATCTTCATTCCTTTCAAATAAATGAAATTATAGATGGAGACGAGAGCTAGGGTTTTGATAAGAGGAAGTGGTGGAGATGTTGATCTAGAGTTTCTCTATCCAAGATATGATGAAATCAAGTAAGTTTAGCTTCATCACATAGACTTCCATGGTGAATCTTCTCTCCCATATCAAGATTTCTATACCTTCTCTGATTAGATTTGAAATTACATTAAATCATCCCCATTTCTCAGTCTTTATCTCCTAATCACTATTTTTAGGGTTTTCGAGTTAAGTGGAGGAAGAAATAGATTTGATTGCTAGAGTTCAATTGGTTTTCTAAAAATTCAGAGTTGGACCTACATTTTTAAGGTGCATTCCACCTTTGGTGATTGTTTTATCCCTCCTAAGCTATGTGTTCATGTTGAAATCCTAATTCTATCTGGCTAAAATAATCAGAAACCATGCTTGGATATGTATGTGATTGGATATTGATTTGGGAAAGATATTAGGAGATCAACTTCTACTGATTTTGATTATTTTATCATTGAATGGAACTTGATTAGTTCTTGATATATTGATTGAGGATCCATGAAGAATCCTATGGATAGATGACTATGCTATTTCATGCGAAATTTTCCTAAAAATCGACCCAATGGCTTATATGCTTGGAATTGAACTAACATGTATAGAATCATATTTAAATTGTACTAGAATGTATTATACAAGTGTATTGTTGAATGTTAATGGAATTGAATGTAATATACACATAATGATCAATATAAATTGACCACTTTTCCTAATTAGGGTTTGTGTTGAGGAAGTGAATCAAAATGAGTCAATTAATCAATGTAGACTTATGATTGATGAACGAGATATATGAATATGGAAACTAGGGTTTACAAGTGTGTGAATAGACCTAATGAAACCTTGTGCATCACGATGAAATTACTTAGTGATCTGATTCTTATGATGTGTTGAAGAATGACTTCTTGAAACCTTAGGCCCCTGTTTGGCAACAGACTGGGATTTCGTAGTCTAGACTAGATTAGATGGGGTTAGTCAGGATTCAGTCTGATTCTGTTTGGCAACCCAGCCTGATTCTGTTTGGAATCCCAGTCTGATTCTGGTCATCTGATCTGATTTGAGTCTGGTTGTAGTCTGATTTTGTTTGGGTACTAGGCTGGATTCAGTCTGCTTTTGTTTGGCAGCATAGTCAGTATCTGCTGATTCTATACTGATGTTGCAGAACTGTTTTAACAAGAGTAAGGAATGTGTAGTTGTGATGCCGCTTAAGTAGAAGGGCAAATTTTTGTAAAAAAATAAATGTAGATTTTGTGAATGTCAGTTTTGTACTTAGGAAAACTAAACATAATATATGAGTATGGTCATAATTATGGGATGATTTAAAATAAACCAAATTATATTATTGTCTTTGATTGTTGTGTATGTTCTAAATAGGTAGTATTTTACATATTTGATCCAGGAAATGTAAAATGACAAGATTATTGAAATTGTTCTGTTATCTTGTTATATACCTATAAATAAGAGAAGGTGTCGTGTTTGTGTGTGTGTGTTATTCCAGCATTGTGTGTGCTTTCTTAAGTAAGTGATGAGTGCAACTTAGCAATTATATTCTATATGTGGTCTCTAACTTAAAATCATTTTGTATCACTAGCCTCTATACTTTTTAATTTACTTCCATTTGTATATCTGGTTTAATCTTTTTGGACTACTCTATCTAATTTTCTAAATTTTAATCAGTCTATTCTCTTTTGACATGTTGTACATAAATAAATGTGAATATTAATACGGATGCAAAGAAAATTGCGATATCTCAAGTAATGTATGTAACACCTTGATATTGTTGTTGTTTCAATCAAAGATAACATTCAAAGATAATTGCTTAAAGAATGTATTATATAATAAATAACAAATAAATATAAAATGCATAATTTATGAATTTAAATTCAATGGTAGCAAGCGTGTGTAGCAAAGAGAATAGCATGTCTCCAGCAGAACTTAATACCACATAAAAATAGATAATAACTTATTGATTCCCCAGAAAATACATCTCTAACATACAAACTGAGGGACACAAAGGAGAGGTCTGCCCTGGACCTAGACACAGAAACCGATACACAATCTAATATGGTGACCATCCACTGTAGGGGACAAGTTTTGATGTGGAGGAAGATTTATTTTGATCCCAGGGAGGAACGTCCCAGTTGGCCAACTTCATGGCCTCGTCGTACTCCTCCCATGACACAGGACATGCTTCGTGCAACAACTTATTGGTTTCTTGTTTCATGTCATCTTTTGGCCAATGAAACAACAATGGTAGATGGTGAACAAGAAGAGTAACACCCTTGGCTTGTTCGTGGCTCCCATTTGTGCCCTCGTCACGTGTAGGCTCGCAACATTGTTTTTTGTAGACAAGGTTTTCTTCTACATATTTTCAAATCTTCGACGGAGACATCAATAAATTTTCAAACTTTGTCATTGCCTTTGACCACGATGATAACATCTATATTTAATAAACAAATATTAGTATTAGCAAATATCAATAATAGTAAGATAACTATGATAATATTGAATACAAATAAATGCTTCAACCAAACTTAGCTACAAACAAGTAAGAATGTGATGTATGCCTTCAATACATAACAATAAAGTAGAATTTTTTCAAGTGATGATCCAAACAAAACAATGCAACACATAATTTTTGCAACTAAATGTTGCGAAGTAAACACAAACAACTACAATGTCATGGAAATATATTACAAGTTCATGTGTTACTTTCACCATTTAATGTGGTTGTTTGATTCACTCATCGGTGTTAAGGTATTCAGTAACCCCAGGTGGGTAAGTGCGATGAGTCGTCACGATGTTGCGTTGTACGGCCAATGGCGGGGGAGGCAATAAATCTCCCAAAATAAAAAGATTGTCTCGTATGAACTCTCTCCTTATGTGTTGCCATCTCATCTGTAACTCACTCAAAGATATGTAAGGCTCCCCAGTTATATTTCAGAAGTCACGTCATGCCTCCATTCAAGCGTGTGTAGTATATACTCCATTAACACATCTCCCCAACCCATATTGGTTTCTCATCATTTATCTCAGAACCATATCAAGCTTCATACACCACATAAAATAAGGCATCGTTGGAGGCCTAGCCATATTATAGATTCTGTAAGTAATATATTTCAGACATAAGGGTGTATGGAACAATTAAGGGAATATAATATGCATATTCGATGTTAACTAACATTTAGCAACATCACGATGAAAAAACATACACCCTCCATAAAACATACACCAACATTATGATAAATAACAAAAGCCTATTAATGTAATACAACATATGAATTAAGAAAGATTTAATGTTAAAAACATCAAATGGTAGACAATGTAAATCTAGAAGATAAACTAAATGTAGCTTTGCCATTCAACGTTATGGCGTCATCGTGGGTGAAGGAATGTCCAAAAGAAGACTACAATCTTCCTTTAGACTGGCAACGTAGCGTTCTAGAACCTCATGGTCATACTTTTTTTGGGTGTATATATCATCGTAGTTGTGATGAATTTCAACAAAGTCCTTCATGTTCATTGCCTGGCCCCATTGTGACTTGCACTCAACAGTTAGTAACATAATCTCAACTTTCAAATAATCAATTGTTGGGGGGAGATCGACTACCCAACGGAAGTATTTTCACTAATCTTTTTCCTAAAATGTATTATCAAGTTTAAGTGAATGACAAAGAATGTGCATCGTACACAAGGGCAACTTATTATGTATGTATTTACTAGCACACCTCACGAGAAGGACATATGTAATACATTTCGCTCGACCTTTCACTCAGAATGCCAAAATCATACAACCCTGCATCCTCTTTTTTAAGCCACAAGACTGCATCTAACCCACAATCACACCTTAGAACTTCAAATGGATTCATCGACATCTAAAACATGATTGATGATTAATAAAATATGTCGGTTTCTGAACATAGATTTCAAATAAAAATTTCCAAACATAATATAGGCCTAACTGTTTGTTCAAACATAAAAGTGAATTTAGTACAAAAGGTTTTTATACATCTATGATGTATTGTATCTGTCCTCGTTTGAAGAGTCATTATCACTCATGATGGGAAGTCATTGGCGAAGATATTGGCACCTCTCCTGTAGAGTTAAAATATCTTGTTGGAGCCTATCTGTGTCTGCTCTTGTTGAACAGACAAAGTCACATTGTTCAGACCATAACTTGCATTCATTGTCTGCATATGCAAGTTCTGATAGCATTGCATCCCTAACTACAGTAAGCGTGGCCACTGTGGGTTGAAGACGATGCACGGGCAACCTCATTTGACATCTATTCGGCATATGACCCCTACCACATGTAAAATATGGTATGTGGGGGTTGTTGTCTTCAAAACATCCATTTTCCACATATGTGACATCTATATACACGTTGTAACGACCCCGCCTCCCGGTAACCCCCAATTATGGGATACCCAAAGGACAGAGCCGTTATTCAATTAACATGATCAAAGGTTCGAAAAATAATCAATAATAATTATGAAATTCTACTACTAAACTGAAAACTGGTATAAAATAAAAACTTTACTTACCTTTTAAAAGCTGGAATTTCTAAACTTCTATCCATGAAGATACTAATCTAACTAATCCTCCTGTGTAAGTTATTTCTCATTTAGTTCCACATATGCCACTTTACTATTTGTTCTTTTCATTTGTACCTAAAATGCCGACAAACAAAACGTCGGTCAGCAAGAAGCTGGTATGTGGGGGGAAACAATAATTGTACAACTATGTTAACAATGTAGTCAACCAAATATCATTTAACATCCAAGATTATGTTTTAAGCAATACTACTCAATCCTTGCCTATCCCCTATCTCTGTAATGGAGATCTCTACCTCCAAGACTAACCCTCTCTACTCATCCTCCTGACAAGGAGGTCTAACCTCAGGTCTCTCCTGAGGGTGATGACAACTCGTGTCATACGACCTAAGCATATATCCATTCTTTTACGCTTACTCTATTAAGCTTATGTCCATGACATCTTATTTACATGCTTTTCATTAATTTGATGGAGGATCCCTTAATCCTTATCAACCTTACCCATACCTCAAGAGGGTGAGGAGAAGAGAGGAAAACCCTAATCCTTAAGGTCCTTATCAGGATTTGAGTTGAGAAGGGATGAACAAGATGAGAGAGTCCTAAAGGTATCTTATTTCAAGTCATATCCTAAGACTTTGATGCACAATTTAGGTATACATCTTATTTGATAGATGTTATTTATATTTCTTTACATTCCTTGCAAAGAAGATAGATGAATTATGACTCTACCATGGGTATATGTAGTGTTCTCCTTAAGAAAGGAGATTATCTTATTCTATTCATGTAATGATTAATCCTGCCTATTAATATAAATGAAATCTGCTCAGTTTTTATAATGTTTATCATCAATGATAATATGGTCAGCGGAGTGTATGGCACTGATTTCGACTTAGCAATGGTCAGTTGGATTTGGGTGGTACGACTCAAATCCTTAGGGTGAAAAATTAAATATGTATATAGTCGTGTAGTATACTTGTGTAGGATCAAATACAGAAGCATTGGATGAGGCCTTCCTTGATTTTATATAGTATAGTGGATAGTGAATATAAATGTTCTCATATTCCTTTTAGAATGTTAAGATGTTTCATAATCCAATAAAAATTGCTTATTCTATTAATAATGATTACATGCATACCATGGTTGTAACTTTACTGCTTGCTTTAATCATCTTATGCATGGTAAAAATAGAGTTTGTGGAGAGTTATATCTCCTGTTGAGATTTGGAATCTACACCTATGGGTTTCCCACATTCTTTTTAGGTGGACGTGCACGAAAAGACAGAGATCGTTCAATGAAAGTTGATAAGCAGCAAGAAAGACAATAGCTGACAAGGTTGGAAGTGTTGCTGGATGTCTTTTGTCGTTAGAGTCCTAGAATCATCCATGTACACTTAGGTATTTGGAGATGTTTTGTAGATGTGGTTTCGATATATGGTTGGCTTGTGTGCCCTTTTTGTGCATAGCTGTGGTTGATATATGTATGTATGTTCTGGAACAAGTTTTCTTATAACAGGCTGATGGCACACATGGTAAGTGCTTGCAACATGAAAGGACTTGTATGTAAAGGCTTTTGTAGTTTGGAAGTTTTATGAAAATGGTTTTAATTTTCAGTATTTTCCCATGATTCATTAGTTAGTGGTTAATCTCATTTTTTGTTTTGAGTAATCTCACTTTGTGTGGCACATGGCATCACAATTAGGTTGATATCAGAGCTTTAGGTTTGTTGAATCTTTAGGGAAAACTTAAAGATGACTAGAGAACATGAAGAACACACTGTAGAAAGCAGTGTTGCTGCACTAGGTGGTAGTACAAGGAACCAAGCATGAGAAGATAGGGTGCCTAAAGTCCCCCAGTTTGACTAGCCATGACTAAAAACCCTTCCTTTCGTCAGGCACTCACATAATCTGAGAGTCCTCGTATTCTGACTAGCGGTGCGGAGGAAAATATTGCCAGCCCCCGGACGTGATCCTTTTCTAGAAAGTTCAGTCTTTCGGACAATCTTCTAGTAACTCCATTGGGTTCTACAAAATTTGTAAAATTTAATAATTATTAAAGATTAATTGAGGAACCTATGCTCTGATACCAATTGTAATGACCCCGCCTCTCGGTAACCCCCAATTAAGGGAGACCCGAAGGACAGAGTCGTTATTCAATTAACATGATCAAATGTTCGAAAAATAATCAATAATAATTATGAAATTCTACTAATAAACTGAAAACTGGTATAAAATAAAAAACTTTAGTTACCTTTTAAAAGATGGGATTCCTAGACTTCAATCCATGAAGATACTAATATAACTAATCCTCCTGTGTAATTTATTTCTCATTTAGTTCCACATATGCCACTTTACTGTTTGTTCTCTTCATTTGTACCTAAAATGTCAACAAACAAAACGTCGGTCAGCAAGAAGCTAGTATGTGGGGGAAACATTAATTGTGCAACTATGTTAACAATGTAGTCAACCAAATATCATTTAACATCCAAGATTACATTTTAAGCAATACTACTCAATCCTTGCCTATCCCCTATCTCTGTACCATCCCTGCAGTGGACATGGATACTACCTCTCTCATATGGTAGATCCTTACCCCCATGGACCTGCCGCACAGGAGCCAATTCTTAGGGTTATGGAGTCACATGGCCCTACCCAAAGGTAGTCTAATCCCTGACTCATGATGACTTGATGGTCCTACCCCATTGGTAGCCATTTACTAAGTCATTTAATGACCTGATGGACCTACCCCATTGGTAGCCATTTACTAGGTCAATTTATAAAGCTGCAGAGGGGACTAGAATCTGAGCTAGTATGCACATCACTTATGTGATAGTCATATTCACATTATAATTTGCATGAATTAAATGCAACCAACAGTTTAATTCAAGTCATCGATAAAACCTCCTAAATCCTTGAGAAACTAATTCAGGATATTCATAGGCGTAACCACATACCTGATTTAATGATTTCACAAACATTAAGAAAATCCAACCAAGAATGCAATCCAAGAAAGAAATCACATAATTCCTGAAAAGAATATGTACTCTATTTATTACACACTTTATCAAGAATCTACTTTATTGACTTGGATTCACTTTCTAGGGTTTTTGTATCCATTTTAGGGTTTCATTTTGCAATTCGGGTTTCCCTTCATCTTTTACCACACATTACAACCTAATTTTATGCCATTACTCATAAACCCTAACTATCTCATCTATTCTTCAATATTAAGGTTATCTTAACAACATATAACTCTATTTTCATAATACAGGCACATTAATCATCAATTAATTTCATTAAGATTCTTTTACACTAAAGCTATTATTTTTATTAAAAAACTTCAATTTTTGACTTATGGCAGCTCTGCTAGGGTTATGCGCGGAGGCGGGAACGGCGGTCGGGGAGGCCGTGGAGGATGACGAGGTTATGGAGGAACTCGACCACCGGACAATGGGGTGAGGGAGGAAGGAGGAGAGATTGACGCGATGGAAGGGATGGAAGAGGCAACTGCAAACGAAGAGGCCGACAAAGGCACGACTTTAGATATGAACGGTGGCGGCGACGCTGTGCAAGGAGATGGCAGGAACGCACATCGCCATCCAACTCTTATCCCGATTGGCAACACATGCTTGAACCTAAGCTTCTCCCGCACCAGAACGGAACAACCTACCTTGTCACCCCATAAAGGCAACGTTAGGGACGTTAATTCTAGAAACTTAGCACCATCGCAGTTCCCTGAACTCCCAAGAAAGAACTCTGCTCCAACGTCTTCGCCTGTCCCCCAACAACAAAGGCAATCTTATAGCGAATCTGTGGGAAGGAACATGTCTCAAGACCATGGATACATTAGGATTGATCCAGAGGATAATAATACCTTTCTGAAGCCTGAAGATATAATCGTATCTTCCGATAACGGAATACCTTCCTTCGGCCTGAAACAAGATGCTCGTGAAAATCTCCTAAAACCATGGCAGTTCACTGTCATAGTGAAACTAATGTCAAAAGATATCGACTTTCTCACGCTACAAGACATGATCAAACTTATGTGGAAACCTAAAGGCTGCTTCAATCTCATAGACCTAGAAAATGATTTCTTTGTGGTCCAATTGTAGAGGGAAGATGACTACCTCCATGCTCTAATAGGAGGCTCGTGGCCTCTCTTTGGGTCCTATCTCACCGTCCAACACTGGCAACCAGATTTCTCTCCAGAGTCTCCCTCATCCATGAATCTAGTAGCATGGATTTGCATCCCCAACCTCCCCATACACTTGTACAAGGAAATACTCATGTCAGAAATTGGAAATCATATAGGTAAAACCATTAAGGTTGACGTTAATACGTTATCATAGCGCCGCAGCCGTTTTGCTAGGATCGCTGTCGAGTTGGACATGTCCAAACCCCTCACCCCGCAAGTGTTGATTGAGGGGAACAGATACCGAATTGAATACGAGAACATCCCTTATATCTGCATGTTCTGTGGAAGGGCAGGACACTTGGAAAAAGATTGTTCTAAAAGAATCACTGCAGAAAACGAAGCCCGGAAATCCGACCCTTCGAGAGACACCTCAACGCAACCTCTACCTCCGCCTGTCGAGGGGTTCACTGATTTCATTTATGCTCACCCCATCCCACGTAAACAAAGAGCCAAAAAAGCAGCTAATCAGAAGGAACCGAGAAACAACAACAATAGATTTCAGAGGTTGGACAACCAACTTCAAGAAGACGATGGAATGGAAGTCATCGATGTAGACAATGTGGCGGAAAGGATTGTTAACGGAATCGATTGGAAGACAAGAAAGAGAAATTCATGGCAGAACAAAGCGACACCAGTCAATGAACAGCAGCAAGGGCCCTCACAGGAATTCAGACAATCGCCGCAAATAAACCATGTGCATGAGCAAGCAAACATCCATCACACTGTAGTACACCCTACTGGAGATGCCCTTGTCACCGGCAGATCACAGGAATTGCACCCCTTTGTCACCACAGTCTTCTCCATGGGAGACACGTCTGGTTTGGACACCCTCCCTCATCCCCATCGAAGCACCCACAGGAACTCAGTAGGTATTCACTTACGGAACAGAAAAGTGTTACACACTAGTTCCAGCCCTATCCCGTCTAATAGGAAACGGGGTAAAACCTCTCATACCCATGACCTAGAAGAAGAAGTCAAAACGATGGGAACATCAACACTCACCCATACTGATTAATGCGGATTATCTCCTGGAACATTCAAGGGGCCTGCGACAAGGACACCCAAAACGCAGCTAAGAATTTAGCAATGAAATACAACATTTATGTCTTATGTCTTCTAGAAACCAGATGCAGCGACAGAAGGGCGCTGAATACCATCAAGAAGCTTGGCTTTGCGCATTCACATAGAGTGGAGGAACTGGATATTCGGGAGGCATATGGGTGCTCTGGAAGCACAACATCAACCTTAAAATCATTTTCTCACATCAACAATTTGTTCTCTGCAATGTTAATGGAACCTTATTCACTTTCGTGTATGCAAGCACAACGAGGGGGGGAAGGAAGCTACTGTGGAACCAGCTCTGTACCTTATCCCATTCCATCATGGAACCATGGGTTGCCATGGGCGATTTTAATGTGGTCATGCATCCTTCTGAGAAATTCGGCAGCAACACCTTTGACTCTGCCAACAGCCGGGATTTCCAAGATGCTATGCTAACCTGCGGCCTGTATGATCTGGGGGCCTCAGGCACCCGCACGACCTTCAGACATGGGCTCCTTCACGAGCGCCTTGACAGGGCGTTGGCCAATCGATCCTGGATTGATAGTCCATCAAGCAAAGAGGTCAGTGTTCTTGAAAAAAATCATTCCGACCATGTGCCAATAATGGTTTCATGCATCGACCATCATTCACCAAACAAACACCAGATTATGCGCACCTCTGCGCGTTGGTATTCTACTCCTAGCTACGAAGATTTCTTCACTGGTGCATGGCCCCAGGACCAAGACTTAATGTCTGCCAACTCCAGCTTCCTCGCTAAAGCAAGAAAATGGGACACTGCCACCAGGAAATCCGACAGGATTGAAAAGGACCGAATATCAAACAAAATCAAATGGAACCAAATGAATCTTGCCATCTCCTTCAATCACGCTACTGCACAAGAAACTGTTACCCTACAATCGAAACTGGATGAAATCCTTAAAAGGGAGGAAGCTGAAAGTCAACAACGAGCTAGATGCGAATGGATCAAACTTGGGGATAACAACACCCGATTCTTCCACTCTCTCACCAAAGCTCACAGAGCAAGGAACAAAATCACTTGTCTCAAGGACTCCAATGGCGACTGGACGATTGATGCAACAACAATCAAGCAACTAATCACGTCCTTCTTCTCCAACATATATAAGGAAGCTGATGAGAACTTGAGAAGATAGAAATGCTCCTCATTCCCGGGTGCCTACATCCGATTAACCACCGACCAAGGAATTAAGTTGGCTTCCATTCCTAACGAAGAAGAAATCCACTCAGCTCTAGTTTCCATGTCTCCAATCAAATCCCTTGGCCTTGACGGAGTCGACGCTGCTTTCTATCAAACAAACTGGAAAAATCTAAAAAATCAGCTCTGTACTTTCATCCAAGGTCCTTTCCAGGGCATTCTGTTGCCCCCCAAGTCGACAGACTCGCTCATCATTCTCATTCCGAAGACAACTACCCCAGAGGTATGCTCTCATTTCCGCCCTATCTCTCTGAATAATGTTTGCACAAAGCTTTTATCCAGGGTGCTCGCAACCAGGATCAGACCCCTTCTCAAGGATTGGGTGTCACCCCATCAATCTGCCTTTATTCCCGAAAGAAGGATAAGCAATAATACTGCCCTAGTTCAAGAAGTTATACACTCCATGGAGTCAAAAACATGCACCAAGAAATTCCTGGCACTAAAGCTTGACCAAGTTAAAGCTTTTGATAAATTGAGTTGGCAGTTCATTCACGATACACTCATAAGAACCTCTCTACCAAGAATCGTCATCAACATTATTATGGAGATCATCACTTCAGGAGAATCTTCCATCCTATGGAATGGTGATACCACATGTTCCTTTAAACCTTCATGTGGAGTAAAAC
This sequence comes from Alisma plantago-aquatica, assembly GCA_963693085.1. Classification (NCBI taxonomy): domain Eukaryota; kingdom Viridiplantae; phylum Streptophyta; class Magnoliopsida; order Alismatales; family Alismataceae; genus Alisma; species Alisma plantago-aquatica. Next base: position 570,621,089 of record OY856415.1, on the reverse strand, counting down.
AAGGTGATCCCCTATCACCATATATCTTCGTCCTCTGTCTAGAGCGTTTCAGTCAGCTCATAACATCCGAAGTATCTACTGGGAAGTGGAAACCTATCCTCATCTCTAAAGCCAAGATCCCCATAACCCATGCTAGCTTGGCAGATGATATCATCCTCTTCGGGGAGGCCTCTCTTCAAAAAGCTAAGATTATGAAAGCCTGCCTTAAAAGTTTCAGTGAAGCATCAGGTCTCACCCTCTCTCACGACAAATCGGTGATCTTCTTCTCCATCAACACACCTAGGGATATGAGGAACCGACTATGTAGGAATTTAGGCATACAGGAAATGAGCAACCTGGGCCGTCATCTTGGGGTTCCGATAATCCACAGAATAAAAAACAAGGAACTCTTCCTCAACATCACCGAGAAAATCCATAAACAGATACACCAATGGCAACATAACTTACTCTCCTTGGCAGGAAGAATTACCCTCGCAAGATCAGTGTTATAATCACAAGCTTGCTATGCAATGCAATCGATCCAGATCCCTTCAGCTACCTGTGACAAAATAGATAAATTGATCAGGAATTTAATTTGGAATGGCAGTAGCAACAAGCACCTAAACCTGGTTTCCTGGAAGACAATTACTAAACCAAAACAGCTCGAAGGTCTTGGTATCAAGCGATCCAAGGACTTCAACACATCCCTTCTTATGAAGATGGCGTGGACTTTTCTGCTCCGAAAATGTATCCCATGGGTGGATCTCATGGTGGCTAAATACCATAGCAGAAGACAACCAAGCTCAAACGGCTCCCATCTATGGTGGAGTATCAGAAGACTCACCCCCACTCTCCTAAACAACTCCAGAAGGATCGCCATCTCGGGGGAGGATACCCTGGCCTGGACTGATGAATGGGTTGGAAGCGGCCATCAACCTTCTATCAAAACTGACTTAACTATCCCAAAGGACCTGCTCGACCTCAAGGTCGCCAGCCTGGTGAAGGAAGATGAAACGTGGGACATTGATTTTCTAAATTTCCGGTTCAACGTGGATACTATTAATTCCATTCTGCACATGCCTACCCCCAAGCTGTCATATGGGGATGACACTCGAGTCTGGAAGCCAAATCACAATGGAATCTTCACAACCATTTCAGCATATGCCGTAGTATGTAGTTGGCAGGAAGAAGAACAACCTCTTTTCAAGACCATCTGTTCGATTCCAATACCTCACAGAATCAAAACACACCTTTGTCTTTTATTACATTTCCGCCTGCCCACTAATGTTCTCAGAACTATGAAGAAATTCACCGAAGTTCCCACATGCTCCAGATGTAATGATGCAGATGAGGATTGCCTCCATGCCATACGTGATTGTGAGGCTTCTAAAAAGATCTGGGTCAAGCTTATACCTATGAAAGTGGTGGTCTTCTTCTCGAGCACCAGCATTCATTCATAGATGGAATATAACCTCAAAGAACTCCACCGTCTCCAGAATTGGCAAACGACCTTTGCAGTAGCTTGTTGGAGAATATGGAAGAACCACAACTCTTTTATATTCGAGCAAAGAAGCACACCGCCAATGGTGGTGGCTGTCAACTGTATTGCTGAAGCTTCATCTATCACCTATGCTATGACCCAATCAAGCAGTTCTGGAAAGACCATAATCAGCCTACCTCTACCTATTCGGACCTCTACTACCATTATTCACGTGGATGCTACCATCTCAAGTAACACACAAATGTCTTTTATATGTGCTATAGCTAGGAACTCACTGGGACACTGGAAGACGGGCTCTGCAATTCTATGCCCTGGTTCGGATGCCATGGAAGGCGAGCTGAAGGCTATCTTGCATGGAGTACAACTTGCTACTCTTAACACACTTGCTGAAGGATTAATCATTTCAGACTCCTGGAATGTTGTTCAATGGGTGTCACATCTGGAAGATCCTCCTAACAAATACCACACTCTTACTATGAAGATCAGAGAAGGCTTGAACCATGCAGGGATACAGAAGGTGGTGCACCAAAGAAGGAATCAAAACAAACTCACCGATGCGCTTGCTAAATTCTGCTTAAAACAACCATCCCCAGTAACACAATGGCATGTGTGTCCCCCTCAAGGGCTGCATTTTTATCTTTCAGATTTTCAATTGTTTCCTAACTTGTTCCCTACTAGCACTTGATGTTTCTGTTTTCCAAAAAAAAGCTATTATTTTTATCCTTTAAATCCATGACAAGATCATTATGCACATCTATCATTAATTCCAAGTTTATTAGGGTCTAATTAACATATGAACTCATTTTGCCATCAATTTCACCTTTTATTCATGAAAAGACCCTAATTACTACATTTAGGGTATTTATGCAAAATTAAAGACTTTAATGCTCAAAATATATTAGAACCGTCATATAACAACATATTTTCACATTTTTCAAATTAAATATGATCTTATCCTCTTTGGTCCTAAATTAGGGTTTCTAAATACTTAATCATTCTCATATGGGGTAAAAACCCTAAATCATGCAATTTTACATCTAGATCAGGTTCGAATCGAACATTATCATTCAATAGGTTATTGATACTTTAATTAACCCATTAGCATACTAGATTCAACCTTTAATCACAAATAGGGTTTTTAACTTAACTTTAATGCACTTTTCATCAACTTATTGTACTTTCGCAATTAGGAACGGAATCAATCTTTCATAATATTTTTATTGGATTCCTCTCGTTCGCCTGATCAAAATACATATGTTATTTGTATTTATCTGAGCTACGGTTTATTAGATATGAATTTCACAAAAGTTACCTTTTTGGACCAACCAGAAGCCGTCACATCACCTCATGCATGCAACATGGCCGGTTTTCATTTTATAATTAAATTACGATCTTGCCCACACTTAAGCCAACCTTCTCTTTAGCCCGTAGAGGGCATAACCGTCCAACGCAACTCTTTCCTTCTTCCACCTCGGGCAGCTGCTTGCTGCCGCCCTAGCGGACGACGGAGTGACCCCTCCTCCTTTTTCCTGACCTCGTTGTCCACCATGGAGGGTGTCGTTGCCTCCGCCCTACCCTATCACACGCGAGGCGCTTCCAAGTCGTGGCCGAAATGGCTGTTCCCAAGCTATATCCGCCCACGTTCTGCTATTGCGTCTGCTGCAACCTTTCAGACCTACAGCCCCAACTACTCGAAGGCAAGGGCGTAGGTGTATGTCCGATTCATCCTAGGGTGTCGTGGAGGCTTGCTGCCCCCATCAAGACTGTAAGACAAACCGTCGTTGCTCCAGGGATAGATCCCTACATTTGACTAGGGTTTTCACGAAAAAGAAGGCGGAGAGGAGAGAGTCGCGTGAGATTCCATCTTGAACTGGAACCAGGGTCTCTACCTATATATATGGGTGAGGAATGAAGCCCTAGGTCGGCTATTCACAAATCAAAGAGTTCCTTGCCAAGTAGGAAATCAATTCATTCAATGAGAAGCAAAATTCTCTCTCTTCGTATTCTTTTAGATTTGCTCTATTATTTGGATATTAGAAATTCGAAATTCCCCTTTCATTTTATTTATACTTGCCCTTTTTAACTCATTGGCCACATATTTTTATATTTCCTTAAGTAGGAAATACTTCCTTTTTTAAAATACCATGAAATTCATTTATTATGCATCCCATTATCCTCTTATTTTGCTAATTTTGGTATTTTCTCTTTCTTTTCTCTTTATTGGGACTCCTTGGATCCAAGCAACTTCATTATTCCGAAATCCTCTTTATTGGATATTCATTATCCTTCTAGATGCATCTATATGCATTATTCTTCATTATCATGTGTATTTCTTATAAAAATGTTTCTTTTTGAGGATTTCTCTTTTATTTTCCTCATTAGTATTCCTTTTATCATTAGGAATCCTTGGAATATGAAATTCCACTAAGGATAACACAATTATACATCTTTTCACTTGTTTTCCACATTTTATCAATGATTTCAATTTCTTTCATAATAAAGAAATACTTATTTGATCTTTTCTTTTATTATTGCCTTTTCTTCGCAATCTTGGATTCCTTGGCACCCAACGAACCTAAAGGCACGAAATCCATCCTTGGATTACATTCTTTTGCCTTCTAGAGGTTTTCACATCTTTCTTTCCTCTATTTTCTTATTTACTCAATAATAGAGTTTCTTTTGTCCTTTCTTTGTTATTGGGCCCAATAGCCAATAAAGCCCATAAAACAAACATCAAGGCTATTGTAAACGTAATCCATTTATTCAAAACAAATTACATCATTATTTGTTCCAATATCTTTAATATGAGAAATTACATTTCTCACTAAATGAACCCAAAAGTTGGGGTTGTAACATCCTTCCCCTCTTATAGGAATTTTGCCCTCAAAATTCCACCAAGCAAACAAACAACTCAGGATAAGCCTTTCATATGTCCATCATGGCTTCCATGTGGTCTTACCTTTTCCATGGTGCTTCCCAAGAACCTTTATCATCTCATATTCTTCCATCTGAGTTCTTTCTTACCTTGGTATATCATACCCTCATAGGTAACTCAGGACATTTCAGCCTCTCATAAAGTTGAAAAGGTTCAGGGCTCAACACATGGCTTGGGTACCTCACATAGTGTTCTAGATCAGACTCATGGAACACATTACACATCATGTTATTCCTGAGGGGCAAGGCTAAATACAACCATCTCCAACAATCCATCTCAAATGGACCCATATATCGGGGACTCGGCTTTCTCAGCTGAAGCTTAGAGGGGTCATATTTTCACATCACATATTTTCCCATAGTGAATTGCATGTCACTCTACTTTGCATTAGCTCATGACTCATGTTACCACTAGGCTCTCTCTCAGCCATTGCACGATCAAAGAGACTTCATCTACACACACTATGGTTCTTTTCTGACCTTCATGAGGCCTCCTTCACCAACATCATCTTAATGAAGTGGTGACCGACACAACCTCTCTACAAGACTTCTTGCATCCCGATAAAGGCTATGGTGGTTAACATCACATCTTAAGAACTGTCTCTATGTATCACCCTAAATGAGCACACATGCTCTCATCAGACCCTCTAGTCTGGATCATACTATCCATTAGTATGGGGTGATAAACTCCACTATCATCGAATTCTTCATGTATCCACTTCCACCTCATGGAAGCAAACCTTGGTCATACCCAAGAACTTTTGAACTCACATCATGGTTTAGTGGAACCATCTTTCTCTCTTAAGTAATTCAACCGAATCTATCCCGTGACAGTTATCTTCCTTTCTCATGTCATCTAGGTAAGGTGATCTACCATAACCCATATTGCATCTTGACCTTCTTGGTCTAGGGGAGACTCACAACATCCAGAGTGATGAACTCCCATTCCCTCACGGGAACTCTTTATACTTTATATCCATGCACTGGTTTATGTTGTTCGTCCTTCACCCCTGATTTGCATGGCCACATGCCACATGCAACTTCATATTAAGCATCCAAAGTGCTACTATCACTTACTAGCTTTGTAGTATTACTCTGTATGGTGATCTTAAAACCATGATCTCATGTATGTCATGATTCCTCAAGCTTGATACCTAAAAAAAACTCTCATCAGGGTTTCATCACTTTACTTTTCCAAAGAAATACATCTAAGGTTTTACAAACATCCTTCCATTATATCCTGGACTAGGCCGGCTAACCAAACAACGATTAGCTTGATCAACTGCCATTGGCACACCTGAGTGTTATCCAAACTTTTTCGCAACTTAAGGTTAGTGTAAGGACCCTGACCTTCATTTAGGGCTTACCCTGTTTGCTTTGCTTAACCCTGGTGCTTTGGTGCTTGCTAATCACCTTTAATGGTGATTAGGGTTTGGTTGTGCTTTGTTGAGAGTTGGAGGTGCTACTTGCAATAACCCAAGTCTAGGGTTTGGTGGGCAAGTTTGCCACCTTGTGAGGTGTTCCTCCCTCTCTTTGCTTCCTCTAGGGTTGAGAGGAAGGCTTGGGCTCGTTGCTTGAGTTCTTTTGGGCCTGGTTGAGCTTGTTTGGGCCTTGAGGTGCCTTGTTTGGGCTTGGTTGAGCCTTGTGTCGCCCAAGAGAGGTGTGTGTCGACCTAGAGGTGAGTGTGTCGGCCAACATGTGAGGTGTGTCGCCCTAGTTGCAAGCTTGTTGTGTTGCCCATGGTGCTTGACCTAGCCTTGACCTTGTTTAGTGGACACTTGGTGCATATCTTGGCCATGTGGATGGAGCTTGCTAGAGTAGTGGCTCGTGCACTAGAACAAGTGTCCCAAGGCAAGTGACACCTTGCCATGCTCTACCTTGTTTTCTCCTCCCTTTCCTTCTATATAGCTGGTTCTTTCCCTTGCTTTGAGTTCCTTTGATCCTTTAGTTTCCTTCTCCACCTTGAGTGCACGACACTCCCTCCTTCCTTGCTTGTGTCGGCTGATACACCCCTTGAAGGAGCAGCTTGGTGGCTGACACACCTTGGAGAAGCAAGTGGTGATCGACATCCCTTGAATCTTGGAACTCATCTTCTTCTTTGGAGCTTGGAGCTTAAGGAGGGTTGCATAACTTCTAACCCTACTTGCTTTATCTCTTGCTTTTATCTTGTTTACATGTAAGTTGCTTAGTTTCTTGCTTAGCTTCCTTGTTGGACGATCTTGTGATCTAGGGTTTGTAGGTGAGCAACACTCCTTTCTCCCCTTGGTCTAGAGGAGTGATTTTGAGCTTCTAGTAGCATGAGAAACACCCCTCTTTCTTGGTTGGTTGAGGTGAGCTTGTGTTCTAGTTGCTTGAGCAATACTCTCCTCTCACCATGGGCTAGAAGGTGAGCTCAGTTAGAAGTGACTCTCTTCTAGGGTTTCTCCTTGTGACCCGTTTGGTGATAGAAGAAGTGCAAGACCTCTCCTTCTTAGTTGATTGAGGTGAGCCTTCTCTTGACCCACTAGGGTTTCGGGTGTCCACGTGTGAGGTGGTAGATGATCTTGTAAGATAACACCTTGGGTGATATAAGCTTTGGGGAGGTGCTGCCCGACATCTCTCTTGACCTAAACTCTTGGGTGATATGCTATGCTGGTTTGGACGATATCTTGATTTTTTTATCTGTTGTAACAGACGACACTTTCCTTTGGTTTGGTCTTGGGTGAAACACTTGAAGTTGTGACGGGCGTCACACCATTACTATGCCTTGTGTCGGCCGATAGGCCATAAGTTAATAGGCTGGATGATAGACCTGTTTGCTGGTTGCTTGAGTTTAGAACACCATACTTATACATAGCTGGTGGGCATGGCTGGTAGAACTGTAACGAGCGTCACATTAGCCTAGTATGTCGCCCGACATGCTCAGTGTGACGGGCGTTGCAGCTGGTATGCCCGACATAGCGTCGTGGGTATGGCTGAGTGTGTCGGCCGTCATGAGGTGAGCTTTATGGTTGAGCCTTAGGTGAGGGCATGATGCCCGACACAACCTTTTAGTAAGGGCTTAAGTTACCTCTAGTGAGGGTTCCGTCAGCAATAGAAACCGAGGTGTTAATCTCATACCACGTTTACCATGATGATGGTTTGTGCTATGCTTAATAATGATGATGGCAATGCTAGTTCCTTTTATCTTAATCATCATAATCATCAGTATAATACCCAAGAATAATAATGAGCAGGTAATGCAGAGTGTTATGAGGCATGATTAAGAAAAGGATATAATCTCTACTGTCACTTTGTGTTGATAATGCACTTAATCCTAAATGTCACCCTGTGTTGATAATATGTATTTCTAAGTTATTCATGATGATTATTGAATAGTGCTAACCATGCAGGTAATGCATAGCCAAATGAAAGGCTGTGTGGAATGAATATATGAGAACAATGAAATGACAAGTACTCTATGAATGATGTTCCATGATAATTATATAGGCCTTGAGAGGCAGTGGCACTATGTGATGAGGGATTGAGATCCCATGGTATGTGATGACCCTTGAGATGGATCTAGATGTTTGGCAAGAGGCCAAGTGATAACATGTGATGTTGGATCCTTGAGATGGATCAGGTTGATGTGATTACAATAATAGCATAATGTTGAGTTTATGTTGTTTACTTTCTGTTATATCTTGTATGTTATATAACTTGGTTGAATCATGCAATCCATATAAAAGATACTAATTAATCACAGTGAAATCTATCATGTAGTTGCCCTGGCCATAGATCCATCATCGTCAAGATTTGGTGATGGAGAAACGGGTTCTCCTGCGGGTTAACCCGGAGCGCATATTTTTGAATATGCGAGGTTTCTCCTAGCCTCAAATAGAGAGGGAAATGAGTGCAACTACGGTTGCAGACTCGGATATGTGATGAGCATGGTGAACAGGCCCATGGCTCAGGATATGTGATATGATGAGCATGAATGCGTTCATGGCTCAGAGCACGGTGATTAGGCCTGTGGCTCAATTTTACTAGCACCGTGACCTGTACCAAGGAGGGCTAGGTAGAGGGTAGCCTGTGGAGCTGACCCTGTGGCTAAAGACCACTTGACCATGAGACTGCGGTCCTGCTTTGTTTCTAGTGTACTGACCACGAGGGGTGAGGTCGTGGATTCCGGCTCTTCCATTGACCTTGTATGGCACCGGCTATGGGCTTCGCAATCGAAGGTTGGATTTGAACGGTACGATTCACTTCCTCAGGGCATAATAAAATGTAATCCAGCCATTTAGTACTTACTACTTAAGACAAACACGAAACATTGGTTGATGCCTTATTTGTGTAGATACTCTCATTATATGTTGCAGTTACTTATATTTTCTTCATATGAAGTAGAACTCAGATATCTTGCCTTGTTAATCATGTTTCACATGTAATACATGGATACATCGGGTAAGCTTAGATAGCTTTATTTCATAGACTGCTCTTGCTATACTTTTCATCAGTTAACTGCTTTATGTATATGTCCATCTGAGGTTTTGTAGTTTGGGCGGGGAGTTATGTTTCCCGCTGGGACAATGTTCAATTGTCTCACCCCGCTGGTTTACAACCTTTTTAGGTGGATGAGCTAGATGTGGTGGTGGTCGAGGTGTTGCGGCCGAGCAACAAGAAGATAAGTAGAAGGCAAGAGATGGATATGTTGTTGTTTTGGATGTTTGTGATAGAGTCTAGAGTCATCCCAGTACTCTCAGGTCCTTGGCGGTATTTTTATGTTGTTTCACGATGTACATCTGTAGACATTTTGTATATCCTGCTGCTGGCCGGATGAGGGCCTTTATGTATATGAACAGGTGGTGAACTCATGTTATGATAGGACAGCTGTTGCTCTAAGATGTGGACATGTATGAAGACTTGGTTGAATGTATATAACATGTTTTCTTGCAGGATGTGGACTTGAATGTAATAGTTTCTCAGTTTATCAGTTTTCCATAATCGGTTTTAATTAACTCGTGTTTTTGATAATCTGTGGTTATGGTGATTTCCGCACGTTTTCACGTAACACCTCGCTGTATGAGTGATAGTGGGATGTGTTGCCACAAGTTTTGGTATCAGAGCTTTAGGTTCGCTGAGTCTACAGGGATCTAGGACTAGGTTGAGTCTGTTCTTATGTGTTTTCCAGATTTCCTCACAAGCATCTTCTGCCCTCAGCGGAAGAAAAGCCAAGATGTATGGAAACCATGAAGAACATGCCGATGAGCACAGCGATGCTACATCAGTTGATGGAGCTGTAAGACAGGCACATGAAGATTGGGTGCCTGAGGTCCCCCAACCTAACCCATCCATTCTTGAGCATCCTACCTATCAACAGCTTATGGGACAGATGATGGCTACGATGAATCTCATGGTTGAGCGATTACCAGTGCCTCCTCTGCGAGCACAGGTTCCCCATAATGAAACAACGAGTATTGGGAAGACCTTCGAGCGGCTTCGCTGAGTTGGAGCTTCGGATTATGCTGGAACGGCTGACCCAACGAATGCAGATCTGTGGCTGACAAGTCTTGAGAAGGCTTTCCGGATCCTTGACATCCCCGAAGCAGACAAAGTAAAGCACGTTGTCTACCTTCTGAAAGGTAGTGCTGGTCACTGGTGGACCATCGAGGAAGAGAAGTGGCCCAGTGAGGTGATTTGTTGGGAGGTCTTCCGGCGCGAGTTCGTCACCAGGTACTTTCTGAAGACGTATCTGGATGAGAAGATCAGTCAGTTTGAGAGTTTGCGACAGGGAACGATGAACATCACCGAGTATGAAGCCAAGTTTATGGATCTGTTGAGGTTTTGTCCTCACATGGCAGCGACAGACGAGGAACGAATCAGATGTTTTGAGAAGGGCCTGAGTGCTGAGATGATGACACCAGTTTCTGCGTTGGAGAACCGGGAGCGGTTTGCGATGTTTATGGAATCCGTCCAGAGGATCGAACGATCTTTAAGGGAGAAGAGAGAGTCTATGGCTAAGAAGAGACCTGCTCAGTTCCAGGGTCAGAGGTTTGGTGGCTTCAAGAAGCCCAGGTTTTCAGCACCAGCAGCGATGAGAGGTTCTGGTGGACCATCTCAGTGGTCTCAGAGTAGAGGAAGAGGTTATGTTTCTTCACCATCTAAGGCACAAAGTTCGGCTTCTGTGGCAGTGACAGGGCCATCTAGACCACGGGTTGATGTTAGGACATGCTATGCCTGCGGTCAGATAGGACATGTCAAGACAAGTTTCCCCTACAGAGATGATGAGGTGACGCAGCAGCCAAGACAGAACCTTTAGGGATCGGATCGACAACAGCCCAGTGGTAGCAGAGGACGAGGGCGTGGTCAAGCGTCTCAAGCTAGATCGTCTGCTCAAGGAAGCAGAGGGCATGGATAGAAAGCGACGACTCGATTCTATGCCATGAGTCAGCCGGAGGCGATAGTCAACCCGCAAGTAGTGACAGGTCAGATGGAGTTATTTCATTCTGATATGTCTTCTTCTTGCCTTATATCTATTCTGGTCGACCCGGGTGCTACACACCCTTTTATCGCCTATAGTATGCTTGAGGACTACCGTTTACCTGTTAGTCGTAAGAAGGATAGTTTGTTGTTAGAAACCCCTCTTGTTGGTTCCTCGTTGCTCTGAGAAGAGTGTCCATCTTGTATCTTGTCTTTCTTGGGACACCGCATTCAAGTGTATCTCATACCACTTGATATGCATGGTTTCGATGTTATCCTTGGGATGGATACCCTAGAGAAGTATAAGGTTGTTTTGGACTGTGGTTCCAAGAAGGTAGTGTTTGATGATGTTGGAGAGAAGTGGATCTTCCAAGGAGATAGGAAGATTCTTCCGACGTGTCTGGTATCAGCTATGGTGGCAGATAGGTTTCTACGAAAAGGATGTGAGGCGTTCTTAGCTCATATGGTAGATACCGTTGTGGCTACCAAGGTGAAAGGTCCTAGTCTCGAGGAGGTACCAGTTGTCCGAGAATTTGCAGATGTGTTTCCTGAGGAGTTTCTCAGTGTTCCCCCACCTCGAGAGATTGATTTCGAGATCAATCTGGTTCCAGGGACGCAGCCAGTTGCACAGACACTATACATGATGGCTTCAGTTGAAATGGCAGAGTTGAAGAAGTAGTTATAAGAGTTGCTGGATAAAGGTTTCATCCGACCGAGCACATCACCCTGGGGTGCTACCGTGTTGTTCGTCAAGACGAAGGATGGTTCGATGCGGTTGTGTATATACTACCGGCAGTTGAACAAGGTCACGATCAAGAACAAGTACCCATTGCCAAGGATAGATGATCTGTTTGATCAGTTGCATGGTGCTACAGTGTTTTCGAAGAATGATTTACGGTCCGGATATCATCAGCTGAGGATCAAGGAGGATGATATACCAAAGTCATCTTTTCGAACGAGGTATGGTCATTTTGAGCTTGTGGTTATGCTGTTTGGGTTAACCAATGCACCTACTGCTTTCATGGACCTGATGAACAAAGTGTTCCGTCCGTTCTTAGATCAGTTTGTTGTAGTCTTTATAGATGACATCTTGATCTATAGTCAGGACAGGTAAGAGCATGAGCAACATCTTCATCGAGCTTTGACTCTTCTTCGCCAACATCCGTTGTATGCCAAGTTCAGTAAGTGTGAGTTCTGGTTGGAAGAGGTGACTTTCTTGAGTTATGTGATATCTGCTGAAGGAGTCAAAGTAGATCCGAAGAAAGTGGAATCCGTTGCAGAATGGAAACAGCCGAAGACGCCGACAGAAGTTCGCAGTTTTCTGGGTTTAGCAGGATACTACCAGAGGTTTATCAAGGACTTTAGTGTGATTGCTTTGCCGATGACAAAGTTGACAAGAAGGGACGTACCTTTTGTCTGGGATGATTGATGTCAACAAGCTTTCCAGAGCTTGAAGGAGAAGCTGACCAGTGCTCCAGTGTTGATCATGCCAGAGCCTGGGAAGGGCTATGTTGTTTTCTGTGATGCTTCCAAGAAAGGTTTAGGTTGTGTGCTGATGCAGGAGGATCATGTGGTTTCTTTTGCTTCACGACAGCTTAAGAAACACGAGGAGAACTATCTGACTCATGACTTGGAGCTGGAGGCAGTGGTTCATGCGTTAAAGATTTGGAGACACTATCTTTATGGGGAAGTGTGTCAGATCCTTAAGGATCATAAGAATCTCAAGTACATCTTTACGTAGCAAGAGTTGAACATGCGATAGTGGCGATGGATGGAGTTGATCAATGACTACGACTGCACTATCGAGTATCATCCTGGTAAGGCGAATGTGGTAGCTGATGCGCTTAGTCGAAAGTCTTCTTTTTCTTCCAAGAAGGTGCATCTGAGTTCTCTGGTATGCCATGAGCAAGATATGTTTGTCTCTCTGCGGAAGATGAACGTGCAGATGGAGGTTTCCTTGTTAGCTGAACTTTTAGCACAGATGCAAGTGAAGCCTATGTTGAGACAGCAGATCAAAGATGCACAACAGATAGATGATGCAGTACAGTTGATCATATCAGAGTTTGGCAGCGAAAAGCGTGATGGGTTTCATGAGTTCGAGGATGGGCTAGTCTGCTATCGTAATAGGATGGTGGTTCCTGATGTTGATGAGCTGAGGAAGTTGGTGCTCGAGGAAGCACACACGTCAATGTATGCTATGCATCCAGGTGTCACCAAGATGTACCATAGTCTGAAGGACTTGTATTGGTGGCCCGCTTTGAAGAAAGATGTAGCTGAGTTCGTGGCTAGATGTGCGGTTTGTCAGCAAGTGAAAGCTGAGCATCAGAAGCCGACAGGTACGTTGCAACCCTTGCCAATACCGCAATGGAAATGGGATCATATAACCATGGATTTCGTAGTTGGTCTACCCAAGACAACTAGAAATCATGATTCCATTTGGGTAATAGTGTACAGATTGACGAAGTCTGCCCATTTCCTACATGTCAAGCCAACGTATACCGCAGAAAAGCTCGCTCGAGTATATGGGGATGAGATAGTACGTTTACACGGTGTGCTAGCGATGATTGTCTCTGACAGAGGTCATCAGTTCACGAGTCGTTTTTGGGAATAGTTGCACAGAGAGTTGGGAATGCAATTGAGATTTAGTACCACTTTCCACCCGCAGACCGATGGACAGTATGAGAGGACTATTCAGATTCTGGAGGATCTCCTTCGATCTTGTGTCTTACAGTTCCTAGGCAGTTGGGATATGCATCTGAGTTTGATAGAGTTTGCGTACAACAACAGTTATCAGCAGAGCATTGACGTGGCTCCCTATGAGGCTTTGTATGGGAGGAAGTGTAGATCTCCTTTATGTTGGTATGAGTCTGGTGAGTATCAGTTGTTGGGTCCTGAGTTAGTGCAGCAGACGATAGAAAAGATTAAGGTGATACAACAACAGTTGAAAGTGGCACAGGACAGACAGAAGTCTTATGCGGACAATCACCGACGACCTTTGGAGTTCCAGGTAGGAGACAAAGTATAACTTAAAGTCTCGCCGTGGAAAGGTGTGCTTAGGTTTGGCCGGAAGGGTAAGTTAGCACGCAGGTATATGGGGCCTTACTCAGTCATAGCACGTGTTGGCAAGGTAGCTTATGAGATAGAGTTACCTCCAGAGTTGCACATGGTACATCCAGTGTTCCATGTCAGTATGATGAAGAAAAGTCATCCAGATTCAGGAACAGTGATACAGCCAGTAGAGGTTGAGCTTGATGAGGATGTGACCTACGAGGAAGGTCGTGTGGCGATCCTTGACAGAAGGGTCAAGAAGCTGAAGAGGAAGGACCTGGTTCTTGTGAAGGTTCTTTTGTAGCGTCGTGGAATTGAGGAAGCCACGTGGGAGTATGAGGAAGAGATGAGGAGGAAGTATCCCTCGCTTTTCTCTTCAGATTTCGAGGACGAAATCCCTTAAAGGGAGTTAGCTTGTAAGGACCCTGACCTTCGTTTAGGGATTACCCTGTTTGCTTTGCATAACCCTGGTGCTTTGGTGCTTGCTAATCACCTTTAATTGTGATTAGGGTTTGGTTGTGCTTTGTTGAGAGTTGGAGGTGCTACTTGCAATAACCCAAGTCTAGGGTTTTGTGGGCAAGTTTGCCACCTTGTGAGGTGTTCCTCCTTCTCTTTTCTTCCTCTAGGGTTGAGAGGAAGGCTTGGACTCATTGCTTGAGTTCTTTTGGGCCTGGTTGAGCTTGTTTGGGCCTTGAGGTGCCTTGTTTAGGCTTGGTTGAGCCTTGTGTCGCCCAAGAGAGGTGTGTGTCGACCTAGAGGTGAGTGTGTCGGCCAACATGTGAGGTGTGTCACCCTAGTTGCAAGCTTGTTGTGTCTCCCATGGTGCTTGACCTAGCCTTGACCTTGTTTAGTGGACACTTGGTGCATATCTTGGCCATGTGGATGGAGCTTGCTAGAGTAGTGGCTCATGCACTAGGACAAGTGTCCCTAGGCAAGTGACACCTTGCCATGATCTACCTTGTTTTCTCCTCCCTTTCCTTCTATATAGGTGGTTCTTTCCCTTGCTTTGAGTTCCTTTGATCCTTTAGTTTCCTTCTCCACCTTGAGTGCATGACACTCCCTCCTTCCTTGCTTGTGTCGGCCGATACACCCCTTGAAGGAGCAACTTGGTGGCCGACACACCTTGGAGAAGCCAGTGGTGGTCGACATCCCTTGAAACTTGGAGCTCATCTTCTTCTTTGGAGCTTGGAGCTTAAGGCGGGTTACATAACTTCTAACCCTACTTGCTTTATCTCTTGCTTTGATCTTGTTTACATGTTAGTAGCTTAGCTTCCTTGTTGGCCGATCTTGTGATCTAGGGTTTGTAGGTGAGCAACACTCCTTTCTCCCCTTGGTCTAGAGGAGTGAGTTTGAGATTCCTGTAGCATGAGCAACACCCCTCTTTCTTGGTCGATTGAGGTGAGCTTGTGTTCTAGTTGCTTGAGCAATACTCTCCTTTCACCATGGGCTAGAAGGTGAGCTCGGTTAGAAATGACTCTCTTCTAGGGTTTCTCCTTGTGACCCATTTGGTGATAGAAGAAGTGCAAGACCCCTCCTTCTTAGTTGATTGAGGTGAGCCTTCTCTTGACCCACTAGGGTTTCAGGTGTCCATGTGTGAGGTGGTAGATGATCTTGTAAATTAACACCTTGGGCGATATAAGCTTTGGGGAGGTGCTGCCCGACAGCCCTCTTGACCTAAACTCTTGGGCGATATGCTATGCTGGTTTGGACGATATCTTGATTTTTGTATCTGTTGTAACGGACGACACTTTCCTTTGGTTTGGTCTTGGGCGACACACTTGAAGTTGTGACGGGTGTCACACCATTACTATGCCTTGTGTCGGCCGATAGGCCATAAGTTAATAGGCTGGATGATAGACCTGTTTGCTGGTTGCTTGAGTTTAGAACACCAGACTTATACATAGCTGGTGGGCATGGCTGGTAGACCTGTGACGGGCGTCACATTAGCCTAGTATGTCGCCCGACATGCTCAGTGTGATGGGTGTTGCAGCTGGTATGCCCGACGTAGCGTCATGGGTATGGCTGAGTGTGTCGGCTGTCATGAGGTGAGCTTTATGGCTGAGCCTTAGGTGAGGGCATGATGCCTGACACAACCTTTTAGTAAGGGCTTAAGTTACCTCTAGTGAGGGTTCCGTCAGCCATAGAAACTGAGGTGTTAATCTCATACCATGTTTACCATGATGATGGTTTGTGCTATGCTTAATAATGATGATGGCAACATTAGTTCCTTTTATCTTAATCATCATAATCATCAGTATAATACCCAATAATAATAATGAGCAGGTAATGCAAAGTATTATGAGGCATGATTAAGAAAAGGATATAATCTCTACTGTCACTTTGTGTTGATAATGCGCTTAATCCTAAATGTCACCCTGTGTTGATAATATGCATTTCTAAGTTATTCATGATGATTATTGAATAGTGCTAACCATGCAGGTAATGCATAGCCAAATGAAAGGCTATGAGGAATGAATATATGAGAACAATGAAATGACAAGTACATTATGAATGATGTTCCATGATAATGATATAGGCCTTGAGAGGCAGTGGCACTATGTGATGAGGGATTGAGATCCCATGGTATGTGATGATCCTTGAGATGGATGTGGATGGTTGGCAAGAGGCCAAGTGATAACATGTGATGTTGGATCCTTGAGATGGATCAGGTTGATGTGATTACAATAATAGCATAATGTTGAGTTTATGTTGTTTACTTTTTGTTATATCTTGCATGTTATATAACTTGGTTGAATATTGCAATCCATCTAAAAGATACTAATTAATCACAGTGAAATCTATCATGTAGTTGCCCTGGCCATAGATCCATCATCGTCAGGTTTTGGTGATGGTGAAACGGGTTCTCTTGCGGGTTAATCCGGAGCGCATATTTTTGAATATGCGAGGTTTCTCCTTGCCTCAAATAGAGAGGGAAACGAGTACAGCTGCGGTTGTAGACTCAGATATGTGATGAGCATGGTGAACATGCCCATGGCTCAGGATATGTGATATGATGAGCATGAATGTGTTCATGGCTCAGAGCACGGTGATTAGGCCCGTCTCTCAGTTTTACTAGCGTCGTAACCTGTACCAAGGCGGGCTAGGCAAAGGGTAGCCTGTGGAGCTGACCCTGTGGCTAAAGACCACTTGAGTATGAGACTGCGGTCCTTCTTTGTTTCTCGTGTACTGACCACGAGGTGTGAGGTCGTGGATTCCGGCTCTTCCATTGACCTTGTATGGCACCGACTATGGGCTTCACAGCTGAAGGTTGGATTTGAATGGTACGATTCACTTGCTCAGGACATAATAAAATGTAATCCAACATTTAGTACTTACTGCTTAAGACAAACTGGAAACATTGGTTGAGGCCTTGTTTGTGTAGATACTCTCATTATATGTTGTAGTTACTTATATGTTCTTCATATGAAGTAGAACTCAGATGTCTTACCTTGTTAATCATGTTTCACATGTAATACTTTGATACATCGGGTAAGCTTAGATAGCTTTATTTCATAGACTGCTCTTGCTATACTTTTCATCAGTTAACTGCTTTATGTATATGTCCATCTGAGGTTTTGTAGTTTGGGCGGGGAGTTATGTTTCCCGCTGGGACAATGTTCAATTGTCTCACCCCGCTGGTTTACACCCTTTTTAGGTGGACAAGCTAGACGTGGTGGTGGTCGCGGTGTTGCGGCTGAGCAGCAAGAAGATCAATAGAAGGAAAGCGATGGATATGTTGCTGTTTTGGATGTTTGTGATAGAGTCTAGAGTCATCCCTGTACTCTCAGGTCCTTGGCGGTATTTTGATGTTGTTTCACGATGTACATCTGTAGACGTTTTGTATATCCTGCTGCTGGCCGGATAAGGGCCTTTATGTATATGAACAGGTGGTGAACTCATGTTATGATAGGACAACTGTTGCTCTAAGCTGTGGACATGTATCAAGGATTGGTTTAATGTATATAACCTGTTTTCTTGCAGGATGTGGACTTGAATGTAATAGTTTCTCAGTTTATCAGTTTTTCACAATCGGTTTTAATTAACCAGTGTTTTTGATAATCTGTGGTTATGGTGATTTCTGCACATTTTCGTGTAACACCTCGCTGTCTGAGTGATAGTGGGATGTGTTGCCAAAGTTAGCCTAACAACCTCAACTTCTTCTAGTTTCCAGCTAAACTAGGCAACTATATCTCACCTGAGTATTCATTATCATTTCTTATCCTTAGGTGTTAGGTAATGTTGAAGACATGCACCTCCATGTATTCCACTTATTATCTCCTCTCAGCTCTAAGTCTATCTTCATCGAGAAAACTCCAGCCCATCCTCTTGGTTTTTGAATTCAACCTTGTATGACTCATAGCTCATGATAAAAACATCCTTATAAGATGACTACACTATTCCTCTTAGTGTTTGTAAACCATCCATGTATCATTCACTCCACCAAGGTATGTTATCATCTTTGTCCTCATACCTTGTAACAACATTCCAACTTGCATCATTTTTATCCCTGGTGTATGACATGCGTACTGTCCCATCTCTACCTCCCATAACAAGAGTTAATAATCATTTGGCGGCCATCCAAACAAAAAGTTCTTCCTGTTTCAAGGTAGAGATGATACATCCCACATTGCCAGTACACTTCAATTCTAAGTTGAAACGTGCAGCTTATGTCTCTATATTACAAACATCATGATATCCACATTACTTCCATGGAGAACTGGTCTCGAACTTACTTGGTCCAAGCACAATCCTAGGTCATCTCCTCTAGATCTATAGGGAGCCGACACTTTTGGGGTCATCCCTTTTCCCTTATGCATCCAGAGAGTGCCCTACTCATCTGCCCTTTGGGTCCCATGAGTTCATGAAGGTGATCAATCTCCTAACCCATGGCCCTCAGACAATGATAATTGTTACCTCCCGACCCTATGGTCATGTGCAACTAGGGAATTAGGAAACTCCTTCCTCCATCGGTCTTATCCCTACCTGACCCTAGGACAGACTTAGGATTCTCTTATAGTACATGTTCAACTTAGAACCTTACCCAAGCATTCATCATCTCTCTTCCTGCATTCATGGACTAACTTTCATCCTTTCATAGGGATCATGGCAACCTGCCTACCTTGGTCCAGCCCCATATTGGTTACCTCCATGGTAACACATCCACATGCATATAGAGATGGTTATATATGGGTCTATAGGTTCATTCTCATGCCACGTACTCTTCACTTAGCTTCTCAAGATCCTATGAAACCTCCTTAGGTTACATCAAAACCAACCAAACTGGTAAACTCCCTACCAAAGGATCCCTCTTCCAGGATGGGAGGAAACTACACCTTGATAACAAAGGTCACAAGCATCCTTAGGGTTTACATTCAGATGAGCATGCTTAATCCAACAACTACTAAGGCACAAGCGTACCTACTAAACCATGCTAGGTCACACATGTTCCCATCCTCAACATTAGACCAACTTAGTTGTGAGGGGTTCATCAAACATACCTTTAACTTAAGGGGTTTCCTTTACCTCTACACATGAGGAGTACCATGCTCAAAACTATAGAGACTCAAATCTCATCATGAGCATCAGATAAACTGCTTCCCCTCTTAGGCCTAGAAACCATAGGTCCACCTTTGGGTGTCGAACTGCATGCTCGACCTCTTAACCACAAATCAAGCATGCCCAAGGTATGTCATCCTTTCATTCGAGCAACACTATAGAGTTGAGTCCTCTTCCAGGACAACCAACTAGGTATAAGACCTCACATCCTACTACTAAACCTCTCCAAGTCTAAGAAACTCTTCTCCCTATCTCAGGAGGTAAACACCTATACCATAGGCATAGAGGTACCAACAGACTCATCCTCTCTCTAGGGTTTGGTTCTTCTCATGGCAACCAAGAAATCATCAACCTCTAGGGATCAAGCATAAGGCAACCACTATCATCCACTTAGCTCACATCATCCTCAACCCCTCACTATTCATCATGTCTCCGAATCTAAGCTTCCAACCTTCTTTCTTGGGTCCTTCTTTCTCTCTCTAGATCTAACTCCACATCCAGCCTCACTACATGAAGTTGGCTCAAGCTTACCAACATATCCCTACCTGGGTGAAGTCTTTGCTCAACTCATGTTTGGTTCAAGATTGTCCTTAGCTCTTTATTTTTATCTCATAAGACATCCATCATGATTCCTTATTCAGGGTTTCATCCTACTGTTAGCACTACTGACATACTCTGGGTGCAATCTATACCCTACTTGCACAAGCCCAAAGAGTTCTGTAGGTTCTTCTCTAACCTTATCCATGAAGGAGCTAGCCTTCACTCAAATATGCACGACCCTTCCCAGGGTCACCCAAGATGCCAAGTCATCCAACGTCTCATTGCTCTTATGGCAAACCAAAGGCATATCTATCCAAACACCCAGTCAACCATGTCATCTAACTCATCATGTCATCTCTCTTGCTAACCTCCACTTAGGGTTAGGGTTAACATCATCCTTAAAGGATGTGCTAGGTCTCTACTTTAATGGAGATCTCTACCTCAAGGACTAACCCTCTCTACTCATCCTCCTGACAAGGAGGTCTAACCTCAGGTCTCTCCTGAGGGCGATGACAACTCGTGTCATACGACCTAAGAATATATCTATTCTTTTATGCTTACTCTATTAATATTATGTCCATGACATCTTATTGACATGCTTTTCATTAATTTGATGGAGGATCCCTTAATCCTTATCAATCTTACCCATACCTCAAGAGGGTGAGGAGAAGAGAGGAAAACCCTAATCCTTAAGGTCCTTACCAGAATTTGAGTTGAGAAGGGATGAACAAGATGAGAGATTCCTAAAGGTATCTTATTTTAAGTCATATCCAAAGACATTAGTAAGGTAGTCACACAATCTGGGAGTCCTCGTATTCCGACTAGTGGTACGGAGGAAAATATTGCCAGCCCCCGGACGTGATCCTTTTCTAGACACCTCAGTCTTTCGGACAATCCTCTAATAACTACCTTGGGTTCTACAGAATTTGTAAAATTTACTAATTATTAGAGATTAATTGAGGAACCTATGATTTGATACCAATTGTAATGACCCCGCCTCCCGGTAACCCCCAATTAAGGGAGACCCGAAGGACAGAGCCGTTATTCAATTAACATGATCAAAGGTTCGACAAATAATCAATAATAATTATGAAATTCTACTACTAAACTGAAAATTGGTATAAAATAAAAACTTTACTTACCTTTTAAAAGCTGGGATTTCTAAACTTCTATCCATGAAGATACTAATCTAACTAATCCTCCTGTGTACGTTATTTCTCATTTAGTTCCACATATGCCACTTTATTGTTTGTTCTCTTCATTTGTACCTAAAATGCCGACAAACAAAACGTCGGTCAGCAAGAAGCTAGTATGTGGGGGAAACAATAATTGTGAAACTATGTTAACAATGTAGTCAACCAAATATCATTTAACATCCAAGATTACGTTTTAAGTAATACTATTCAATCCTTGCATATCCCCTATCTCTGTACCGTCCCTGCAGTGGACATGGATACTACCTCTCTCATATGGTAGATCCTTACCCCCATGGCCCTACCACACAGGAGCCAATTCTTAGGGTTATGGAGTCGCATGGCCCTACCCAAAGGTAGCCCAATCCCTGACTCATCATGACTTGATGGTCCTACCCATTGGTAGCCATTTACTAAGTCATTTAATGACCTGATGGACCTACCCCATTGGTAGCCATTTACTAGGTCAACCTCTAAATCTACAAAGGGGACTAGGATCTGAGCTAGTATGCACATCACTTATGTGATAGTCATATTCACATTATAATTTCCATGAATTAAATGCAACCAACAGTTTCATTCAAGTCATCGATAAAACCTCAAAAATCCTTGAGAAACTAATTTGGGATATTCATAGGCATAACCACATACCTGATTTGATGATTTCACAAACATTAAGCAAATCCAACTAAGAATGCAATCCAAACAAGCAATCACATAATTCCTGAAAAGAATATGTACTCTATTTATTACACACTTTATCAAGAATCTACTTTATTGACTTGGATTCACTTTCTAGGGTTTTGGTATCCATTTTAGGGTTTCATTTTGCAATTAGGGTTTCCCTTCATCTTTTACCACATTACACCCTAATTTTATGCCATTACTCATAAACCCTAACTATCTCATCTATTCTTCAATATTAAGGTTATCTTAACAACATATAACTCTATTTTCATATTATAGGCACATTAATCATCAATTAATTTCATTAAGCTTCTTTTACATTAAAGCTATATTTTTATCCTTTTAATCCATGACAAGATCATTATGCACATCTATCATTAATTCCAAGTTTATTAGGGTCTAATTAACATATGAACTCATTTTGCCATCAATTTCACCTTTTATTCATGAAAAGACCCTAATTACTACATTTAGGGTATTTATGCAAAATTAAAGACTTTAATGCTTGAAATAGATTAGAACCATCATATAACAACATATTTTCACATTTTTCAAATTAAATACGATCTTATCCTCTTTGGTCCTAAATTAGGGTTTCTAAATACTTAATCATTCTCATATGGGGTAAAAACCCTAAATCATGCAATTTTACATCTAGATCAGGTTCGAATAGAACATTATCATTCAACAAGTTATTGATACTTTAATTAAACCATTAGCATACTAGATTCAACCTTTAATCACAAATAGAGTTTTTAACTTAACTTTAATGCACTTTTCATCAACTTATTGTACTTTTGCAATTAGGAACGGTATCCATCTTTAATATTATTTTTATTGAATTCCTCTCATTCTCCTGATCAAAATACATATATTATTTGTATTTATCTGAGCTACGGTTTATTAGATATGAATTTCACAAAAGTTACCTTTTTGGACCAACCAGAAGCCGCCACATCACCTCATGCATGCAACACGTCCAGTTTTGATTTTATAACGAAATTATGATATTAACCCCGCTTAATCCAACCTTCTCTTCAGCCCGCAGAGGGCATAACCGTCCAACACAACTCTTTCCTTCTTCAACCTCGGGCAGCTGCTTACTGCCGCCCTAGCGGCCAAGGGAGCGACGCCTCTTCCTTTTTCTTGACCTCATCCGCCACCATGGAGGGTGTCGTTTTCTTCCGCCCTACCCTATCACACGTGAGGCGCTTCCAAGCCATGGATGAAATGATTGTTCCCAAGCTATATCTGCCCACGTTCTGCTACTGTGTCTGCTGCAACCTTGTAGACCTACGGCCCCATCTGCTCGAAGGTAAGGGCGCGGGTGTACGTCCGATTCATCCTAGGGTGTCGTGGAGGCTTGCTGCCCCCATCAAGACTGCAAGACAAACTGTCATTGCTCCAGGGATAGATCCCTACATTTGACTAGGGTTTTAACGAAAAAGAAGACAAAGCGGAGAGAGTCGTGTGAGATTCCATCTTGAACTCTAACTAGGGTCTCTACCTATATATATGGGTGAGGAAAGAAGCCCTAGGTCATCTATTCATGAATCAAAGAGTTCCTTTCCAAGTAGGAAATCAATTCTTTCAATGAGAAGCAAAATTCTCTCTCTTCTTATTCTTTTAGATTTCCTCTATTATTTGGATATTAGGAATTCGAAATTCCCCTTTCATTTTATTTATACTTGCCCATTTTAACTCATTGGCCATAGATTTTTATATTTCCTTAAGTAAGAAATACTTCCTTTTTTAAAATACCATGAAATTCATTTATTATGCATCCCATTATCCTCTTATTTTGCTAATTTTGGTATTTTCTCTTTCTTTTCTCTTTATTGGGACTCCTTGGATACAAGCAACTTCATTATTCCAAAATCCTCTTTATTGGATATTCATTATCCTTCTAGATGCATCTATATGCATTATTCTTCATTATCATGTGTATTTCTTATTAAAATATTTCTTTTTGAGGATTTCTCTTTTATTTTCCTCATCAGTATTCCTTTCATCATTAGGAATCCTTGGAATACGAAATTCCACTAACGATAACACAATTATACCTCTTTTCACTTGTTTTCCACATTTTATCAATGATTTCAATTTCTTTCTTAATAAAGAAATACTTATTTGATATTTTTTTATTATTGCCTTTTCTTTGCAATCTTGGATTCCTTGGCACCCAAGGAACCTAAAGGCACTAAATCCATCCTTGGATTACATTCTTTTGCCTTTTAGAGGTTTTCACATCTTTCTTTCCTCTATTTTCTTATTTACTCAATAATAGAGTTTCTTTTGTCCTTTCTTCGTTATTGGGCCCAATAGCCAATAAAGCCCATAAAACAAACATCAAGGCTATTGTAAATGTAATCCATTTATTCAAAAGAAATTACATCATTATTTGTTCCAATACCTTTAATATGTGAAATTACATTTTTCACCAAATGAACCCAAAAGTTGGGGCTGTAACATCCTTCCCCTCTTATAGGAATTTTGCCCTTAAAATTCCACCAAGGAAACAAACAACTCAGGATAAGCCTTTCATATGTCCATCATGGCTTCCATATTGTTACGACCCCACCTCCCGATAACCCCCAATTAAGGGAGACTGAGAGGTCGAAGCCGTACACATAACTTCCGGATCAAAGGTTCGGCAATTAACCAAGAATAATTATCAAATTTTAACATACTATACTGAAAGTTGTAAGAAAATAAATTTTTGCATACCTTTTTGAAAACTTGGATCTCTAAACTTCTATCCACACAGATACTAATCTATCTAATCCTCCTTTGCACTTTAATACTCATTTAGTAC
Organism: Alisma plantago-aquatica; assembly: GCA_963693085.1. Classification (NCBI taxonomy): domain Eukaryota; kingdom Viridiplantae; phylum Streptophyta; class Magnoliopsida; order Alismatales; family Alismataceae; genus Alisma; species Alisma plantago-aquatica. The sequence goes on along the minus strand of OY856415.1, from coordinate 570,596,398 downwards.
CACATGTGCCACTTTACTGTTTGTTCTTTTCATTGTACCTAAAACGCCGACAAACAAAACGTCGGTCAGCCAAAGCTGGTATGTGGGGGAAACAATTAAACATGCAACTATGATAACAATGTAATCATTCAATTACTTATTTAACAACCAATATTACGTTTTAGATATAACTCCGCGATCCAAGAGTACCCTATCCTCTGTGTTGTCCCCATTAAACCCCTCATGATCCACCTATAAGTGAACCAATTTCTAGGGTTGAGTCACATGGCACTACTCGTAAGTAGACCACTCCTTAACTCGGGATATGCTAAAGAGTCTCATGGCACTACACGCAGGTAGCCCAGTTTCTAACTCACGGTAACCTAGACCTTACTCTAGGATTACCCCTTTTTTAGCCTTTTCAAAGTAACAGAGGTGGACCCAGATCTAGCCAGTTATATATGCACATCTATGGTGATAATCATAGTCACTTTATAGTTGCATGAAATAAATAAACATCCAACAGTTTAGTTGCATTCAATGCGATTAAACATCCGGGAATCCATCGGGAAACTATAGCGGTTATTCATAATTGTAACCACATACCTGATTTGGTGAGTCATGGAGATTATTCAACATATACTTCATGTGTATTCAATCAAGTCAATCAACAGATCCAAGCAAGTAATTCAATCATCACATAGTTCCTGAAAAGAATATGTACTCTATTTATTACACACGTTATCAAGAATCTACTTTATTGACTTGGATTCTCTTTCTAGGGTTTCTAATCCGCATTAAGATTTCATTAATATTCATTAGGGTTTCTTAGATCAATTTCTCAAACTTTATCCCTTTTAGGTTAACAAATCCTAAAATACTCTTTTCCATTTATATGAACCTAAATTGCTCAACTATTCATTTTAATAGTCTTTTATACCCAAAATTTGACTTAGGATCATCATATCCTTATTTATTCATGGATTTGAACCATTAAAACAATTAAAAGACATATTCATCTAAATTAGGGTTTTCAGGCTCATTAGTGCATAATCATGCACAAAACCCTAAATTAAACCAATTATATAAAAGGATCATCTTTTTAGATCCTATTCTCACTTTTATTAACAACAGGTTAATATGAACTTGAATTACATCATTAAGTCCATTTATCATCAAATCTAAGGGTTTTTCCTTAATTAAATCATTAAAGATGATAACTTTATGTACTTTTCACATTTCAAGCATATTTATGCATATAAACTCTAGATTAGACTAATTACGTGCAAAGTTCTTCATTTTTTGAACATAATGTATCTTTTTGCATTTAACAGGTTAATATCAACTCTAATGATCCATTAAACCCTATTAATCACTTTAATCATATCAAAGTAGGGTTTCTTTAATCATCATTATGTTGAAGTTGATAAATTACACTACTTTTCAAATTGTAAGAGGAATTGGCTTATAAACATATTTTATTTAGATTCCTCACGTCTTTCTGATCAACTTTCATATATTAACTTTTGTCATCCGAGCTACGAATATTTTACTATGATTTTTGCAATAAAATCTTACTTGGACCAATCACGATGCCTCACGTCGCTTATCCCATGCAAGCGCTAGATTTGGAAAATATAATGATTTGACCATATTACCCTCGTTAAGTCGGCCCGCGCTTCAGCCCACATAGGGGAATAATCATCCAACGGCCTCCCTTCTTCTTCCTCCTCGCACAGCTCTGTTGCGTCGCCCTAGCTGCGGGTTGCGGGGCTTCTTCCCCATCATCTGGACCCCGGCGGCCACCAATACTAGTTCCTCCAGGTCCGACGGCCTCCATAGCGCCCTCAGGGCCATCAAGCTACAGTCGATGTGGCAAGGTTGAAGTGGGTTAGGCCTGCAAACCTGTCGCCCCCTACAGCTGTGCTGCTGCTTCTTCGGGGTCCGTCCCTCTCCATCCTAGGGTCGAGGACCGCCTTCGATGGCTGCCCTAGCCTCGCCTTCATCCGCCGTACCTAGGGAGCCGCCATCAGGTGGCTACAATGGCTGATTTGAGCTTGGCAAGCAGGTGACGCAGCCATGGCGCCAACCTTTCTGGCAGCCGTGCAGTTGCTGCTACGTCTGGCTAAGATGTAGGAAACCACCTCGGAGAAGTTTCATTGCGTCGTGGGAGCAGCATGCTTCCCTACTAACTCGTCCTTGGCCCCTCGTTTGCCCCAGGGCTGATCCTCCCTCCATGACTAGGGTTTATGGACAAAACAAGGAAGAAGAAGAAGAGAAAGAAGAGAAGGATGTGTGGAATCCTTATGAACTCGACTCTGGACTCTACCCCTCTATATAGAGGTGGAAAAAGAAGCCCTAGGTCGACTATCCACGAGATCTAAGTCTCTTCTTTACTAGGAAAGTATATTCCTTCATGAATAAACAATCTTCTCTCTCTTGCTTATTATTTCCTTGATATTATTTATCCTTGATATATTAGAATTTCGAAAATCATCTTTCCTATTCTCGTTGTTCTTTCTATTGGTAAGAAATTCTATTTTCATTTAATAGAAAATACTTCCCTTTTATCAAAATCACAAAATCCATTAATAAAGAATCACATTATCCTCTTGTTTTGCAATTTTGGTATTTTCTCTTTCTTTCCTCTTTATTGGGACTCCTTGGATCCCAAGACACTCCATTATTTCGAAATTCTTTTTATTGGATACTTATTATCCTTCTAGAAGCATCTTTATGCATTATTTCACATTATCTTGTTTATTTCTTATTTAAATATTCCTTTTTGAGGATTTCTCATTACCTTTCTTTTATTTTCCTCATTTCTTGTTCCTTTTAACATTAGGAATCCTTGGGATACGAAATCCCACTAAGGATAACTCAATCCCACCTTTTCCCACTTATTTTCCACATTTTACCATTATTTTCAATTTCTTTCTTAATAAAGAAATACTTAATTAAACCTTTCTTTTCTTATTGCTCTCTTTTTGGAACCTTGGACTCCTTGGTACTCAAGGAACCCAAGAGGCACGAAATCCTCTATGGATTTGCCTTCTAGAGGTTTCTACATATTTCTTTTCTTAAAAATTCAATTATCCATTTACTATTTGAATTTCATTGTTATTTGTGCCCAATAGCCAATAAAACCCACAACACAATCATCAAGGCTATTGTAAACGAAATCCATTTATTTGAAGCAAATTATCTCATTATTTGTTTAAATATCTTTAATATGAGAAATTACATTTCTCTCTAATTGTACTTAAAAATTGGGGTTATAACATCCTTCCCCTCTTATAGGAATTTTGTCCTCAAAATTCAAACAAGCAAACAAACAATTCAGGATAAGACTGTTCCATGTCCATCATTGGCCCCTATGTGGCTTTACCGTACTCATGGCGCATCCAAAGAACCTTTATCATCACATATTCGTTTCTCTGAGTCCTTTCATCCTGGCGTCTATAAACTACACAGGTGACTCGAGCCATTTCAGCCTCCCTTGGGGCTCACTAGGTTCATTACTCAGCACATGATCGGGGTACCTCACATAGTGCTCTACATTGGACACATGGAAAACATCTCACATAACTCTATCCTGAGAGGGGCGGGGTCAAAACCTAACCATCTCCACCCATCCATCTCTAATGGACCCATGTATCGGGGACTCAGCTTTCTCAGCTGCAGCTCAGAGGGGTCGGATTCTCACATTATATTCTCCCACAATGCACTGCATGTTAGTCTACTTTGCATCTACTCACGACTTTCGTCGTCTCTAGGCTCCTTTCAGCCTTGCATGATTAAAGTGACTTTCATCTTCATGCATTGTGGTCCCTTTTCTAATCATCATGTGGTCCTTTCACCAACATCACCTTACTGAAGTGGTGACCGACACAACCTCCCTTAAGAGCTTTTTAGAATCCCGATACAGCCTGTGGTGGTCATCATCACATCTTTCATAGGACAAGAACTGTCTCTAGCTATCACCCTGAACGAGCACATATGCCCTCATCAGACCCTTTAGTCTGGATCATACTAACCATTAGTTAGGGGTGATAAACTATTCTAACATTGAGTCCTTCATATACCTACTTCCGTCTTTGGGAAGGGAACTTTAGGTCAAACTCAAAACCTTTGAACTCGCTTCATAGTTGAACCATCTCTCTCTCATGGGTAGTTCAACCAGATCTGTCCCTTGACAGAACTCTTTCTTTCTCATGTCATCTAGGTAAGGCAAACTACCATAACCCATATTGCATCTCGACCTCCCTTGATCTAGAGGAGACTTACAACCTCCATTGTGATGAACTCCCTTTCTCCCTCGGGGACTTTTATCCTTTATATCAATGCACGGGGTTACTGGTGTTTGTCCTTTACCCTTGGCTTGCATGGCCATATACCACATGCAAACTTATCTTAGGTATTTACGATACCACTATCACTTATTATCTTTGGTAGTACCATGGTATTAAGTCATGATCTCCTGTATTGTCATGATCCCTTAAGATAGATTCCTCAGAAACCCTAATTAAACCACCCTAGTCGGGGTTTCATCACATTCTTCTCCAAAGAAGTGCACTTGAGTTTCTATCACAATCCTTTCATCGTATCAAGGACTAGACTAGCACCCCTTAACTTTTCAACGTATCTTGTCACATTTGAGTGTTATTCAAACACCACTCCTGTTCAAACTTAGGGTTAGCCAAACAACCTCTTCTAGCTTCTAGTCAAACAAGTCAGATGTATTTCAACCAGAGCATCCATTACCATTCACATCCTTAGGTATTAGGTACCATTGAAGACATACACTTCCATGTATTTCACTTATCATCTCACCTCAAACTCTATGTCTATCTTCATTATGAACACTCTCTGATTTCATCATCATGGTGATCAAACTCAACCTGTAAGTTCCAGTTAGCTCAGGATAAAAACATCCTCATAAGGTGACTACCTCATTCCTCTTAGTCTTTGCAAAACATGTATCACTCACTTTACCTGGGTAGGTTATCTTCTCTATCCCCTTTTCTCATAGTAACGTTCCAACCTACATCATCTCTTATCCTTGGTGTATGGCATGCGTAATGTCCTATCTCTCACCCCCATAACAAGAGGAAATAAGCATTTGGCTGCAGTCCAAATACAGAGTTCTTCCTGTTCCAAGAGTAGAGATGGTACATCCCACCTTGTCAATACACCTTTACATCTAAGTTGCAACGTGCCAAATATGTCTCTACATCACCGACATCATGATAACAAACTAATCTTGAACCTACTGAGGTTTATATCCTTGGTCATCTCCTCTAGGTCTATAGGGTACCAGCTCTTTTGGGGTCATCCCTCTTCCCTCATGCCTCAAGAGAGTGCCCTACTCATCTGCCCTTTGGGTCCCATGAGTTCATGAAGGTAATCAATCTCCTAACCCATGGCCCTCAGACAATGATAGTTGTTACCTCCCGACCCTATGGTCATATGCAACTGGGGAATTAGGCAACTCCTACTTCCATCAGTCTTATCCCTACCTGACCCTAGGATAGACTTAGGATTCTCCATTACAATACATGTTCACTTAGAACCTTACCCAAGTCTTCATCATCTCTCTTTCTACATTCATGGGCTGGCTCTCATCCTTCATAGGGATCATGGCAACCTTCCTACCTTGGTCAAGCCCAATATCAGTTACCTCCATGTAAACACATCCATATGCACTTCGAGATGGATATCTATGGGTCTACAGGTTCATTCACATACCATGTACTTTTCACTTAGCTTCTCAAGATCCTATGAGACCTCTTTAGGTTACCTTAAACCAATCAAAACTGTTATACACCCTACCAAAGGGGTCCCTCTCCCATGATGGGAGGAAAACTATCTCTCAACAACAAGGTCACAAAATCTCTTAGGTCTAGGGTTTACATCCACATGAGCCTACTTAACCCTAGAAAGCTAGTAAGGCACAAGCAGATCACCTATTGAACCATGCTAGGTCATCCTTGTCCTCTTTCCTCAATGTCGTATCAAGATCATACCTTTCTATATCAACAACATAGCTGTGAGGGGTTCATCAAACATACCTTAAACTTAAGGGACTTCCCTTTTCCTTTATTCATGAGGCATACCATGCTCGAAACTATAGCAACTTAATTCTCGTCATGAGCATTAGGTACACCACTTCCCCTCTTAGGCCTAGGAACCCTAGGTTCACTTTTTTTAGGTGTCCAACTACATAGTCTATCTCTTAACCATGAATCAAGTTTGCAAAAGGCATAACGTGCACTTCCTGTCATCCTTCAACTCGAGCAACCCTTAGAGTTGGATCTTCCTCAAGGACAAACCATAAGGTACAAGGCCTCATAACCTGTTACTAAACCACTTTAGGGTATGCAGAACATCTTCTTCCTTTCTCATAAGGTAAACACTTATACCATAGGCACATAGGTGCCAGAAACCTCATCCTTCCTCTAGGTTTTGATCCCTCCCATGCCAACCAGGACATCATCAACCTCTAGGGATGTGATGACCACTAACATCCACTTAGGTCGCATCATCCTCAACTCCCGACTTCTCCTCATAACTCGGAGTCTAGGATTCCAACCTCCTTGCTGGGTTTCCTGCTCTCTCTCTAGAGCTAACCCTAAAGCCAACCTCACCAGTAGAGGTCCTCTTTTCATGAAGGATCAACCTCAAAAGCATGCCCCTACCTGGATGAAGCCTTTGTTCAACTCATGTACTCGAGGTTATCCATAGCTCTATATGCTTACCTTACAAGCTACACATCTTACTTTCATGGCCAGGGTTTCAACCTATTGCTCGCACTACTCACGTACCCTGGGTGCAATGCCCTACACCCATAGGCCCATAGGGTTTCTAAGGTCCTTCACTAACATCATCATCTAAGGAGCTATGCTTTACCTTAACATGCACAACCCTTCCCAGGGTTGGGTGGCCAAAGGTACTCAGTCATCCAACCTCTCATGGCTCATATGGCATCCCAGGCAGGTCCATCCAAACACCTGGTCTAACTTATCATGCCAACTCTTTCTCTATCCTTCACTTAGGGTTAGGGTTAACATCATCTTCGTAAGATGAGCCAGATATCTACTTGCATTGGAGATTTCTATCTCCAAGACTAACTTATCCTCCTGACAAGAAGGTCTAGCCTCAGGTCTGTTCTGAGGACATGACAACTTATGTCATACGACCGAAGCATGTATCTATCTTTTAATTTGCGCTTACTCTATTAAGCTTATGTCCATGACATCTTATTTACATGCTTTTCATTAATTTGATGGAGGATTCCTTAGACCTTATTAACCTGACCCATACCTCAAGAGGGTGAGGAGAAGAAAGAAAACCCTAATCCTTTAGGTCCTTATAAGAATTTTGTGATGAGAAGGGATGAATAAGATGAGAAGTCCTAAAGGTATCTTATTTTGATTCATACCCTAAGACTTTGGCTAGGCAGTCACACGGATCCGGGAGTCCTCGTATTCTGACTAGTGGTGCGGAGGAAAATATTTCCAGCCCCTGGGCGTGATCCTTTTCTAGACACCTCAGTCTTTCGGATAATCCTCTAATAACTCCCTTGGGTTCTATGGAGTTTGTAAAATTTAATAATTATCAATGGTTAACTGAGGAACCTATGCTCTGATACCAAATGTTACGACCCCACCTCCCGATAACCCCCAATTAAGGGAGACTGAGAGGTCGAAGCCGCACCCATAACTTCCGGATCAAAGGTTCGACAATTAACCAAGAATAATTATCAAATTTTAACATACTATACTGAAAGCTGTAAGAAAATAAATTTTTGCATACCTTTTTGAAAACTTGGATCTCTAAACTTCTATCCACACAGATACTAATCTATCTAATCCTCCTTTGCACTTTAATACTCATTTAGTACCACATGTGCCACTTTACTGTTTGTTCTTTTCATTGTACCTAAAACGCCGACAAACAAAACGTCAGTCAGCCGAAGCTGGTATTTGGGGGAAACAATTAAACATGCAACTATGATAACAATGTAATGATTCAATTACTTATTTGAAAACCAATATTACGTTTTAGATATAACTCTGCGATCCAAGAGTACCCTATCCTCTGTGTTGTCCCCATTAAACCCCTCATGATCCACCTATAAGTGAACCAGTTTCTAGGGTTGAGTCACATGGCACTACTCGTAAGTAGACCACTCCTTAACTCGGGATATGCTAAAGAGTCTCATGGCACTACACGTAGGTAGCCCAGTTTCTAACTCACGGTAACCTAGACCTTACTCTAGGATTACCCCTTTTTTAGCCTTTTCAAAGTAACAGAGGTGGACCCGGATCTAGCCAGTTATATATGCACATCTATGGTGATAATCATAGTCACTTTATAGTTGCATGAAATAAATAAACATCCAACAGTTTAGTTGCATTCAATGCGATTAAACATCCGAGAATCCATCGGGAAACTATAGAGGTTATTCATAATCGTAACCACATACCTGATTTGGTGAGTCATGGAGATTATTCAACATATACTTCATGTGTATTAAATCAAGTCAATCAACAGATCCAAGCAAGTAATTTAATCATCACATAGATCCTGAAAAGAATATGTACTCTATTTATTACACACGTTATCAAGAATCTACTTTATTGACTTGGATTCTCTTTCTAGGGTTTCTAATCCGCATTAAGATTTCATTAATATTCATTAGGGTTTCTTAGATCAATTTCTCAAACTTTATCCCTTTTAGGTTAACAAATCCTAAAATACTCTTTTCTATTTATATGAACCTTAATTGCTCAACTATTCATTTTAATAGTCTTTTATACCCAAAATTTGACTGAGTATCATCATATCCTTATTTATTCATGGATTTGAACCATTAAAACAATTAAAAGACATATTCATCTAAATTAGGGTTTTCAGGCTCATTAGTGCATAATCATGCACAAAACCCTAAATTAAACCAATTATATAAAAGGATCATCTTTTTAGATCCTATTCTCACTATTATTAACAACAGGTTAATATCAACTTGAATTACATCATTAAGTCCATTTATCATCAAATCTAAGGGTTTTTCCTTAATTAAATCATTAAAGATGATAACTTTATGTACTTTTCACATTTCAAGCATATTTATGCATATAAAATCTAGATTAGACTAATCACGTGCAAAGTTCTTCATTTTTGAACATAATGTATCTTTTTGCATTTAACAGGTTAATATCAACTCTAATGATCCATTAAACCCTATTAATCACTTTAATCATATCAAAGTAGGATTTCTTTAATCATCATTATGTTGAAGTTGATAAATTACACTACTTTTCAAATTGCAAGAGGCTTTGGCTTATAAACATATTTTATTTAGATTCCTCACGTCTTTCTGATCAACTTTCATATATTAACTTTTGTCATCCGAGCTACGAATATTTTACTACGATTTTTGCAATAAAATCTTACTTGGACCAATCACGATGTGCCACGTCGCTTATCCCATGCAAGCGCTAGATTTGGAAAATATAATGATTTGACCATATTTCCCTCGTTAAGTCGGCCCGCGCTTCAGCCCACATAGGGGCATAATCATCCAACGGCCTCCCTTCTTCTTCCTCCTCGCACAGCTCTGCTGCGTCGCCCTAGCCGCGGGTTGCGGGGCTTCTTCCCCATCATCTGGACCCCGACGGCCACCACTACTAGTTCCTCCAGGTCCGACGGCCTCCATAACGCCCTCAGGGCCATCAAGCCGTAGCCGAGGTGGCGAGGTTGAAGTGGGTTAGGCCTACAAACCTATCGCCCCCTGCAGCTGCGCTGCTGCTTCTTCGGGGGTCCGCCCCTCTCCATTCTAGGGTCGAGGACCGCCTCCGGTGGCTACCCTAGCCTCGCCTTCATCCGCCGTACCTAGGGAGCTGCCATCAGGTGACTACAATGGCTGATTCGAGCTTGGTAAGCAGGTGACGCAGCCATGGCGCCAACCTTTCTGGCAGTCGTGCAGTTGCTGCTACGTCTGGCTAAGATGTAGGAAACCACCTCGGAGAAGTTTCATTGCATCGTGGGAGCAGCATGCTTCCCTCCTAACTCGTCCTTGGCCCCTCGTTTGGCCCAGGGCTGATCCTCCCTCCATGACTAGGGTTTATGGACAAAATAAGGCAGAAGAAGAAGAGAAAGAAGAGAAGGATGTGTGGAATCCTTATGAACTCAACTCTGGACTCTACCCCTCTATATAGAGGTGGAAAAAGAAGCCCTAGGTCGACTATCCACGAGATCTAAGTCTCTTCTTTACTAGGAAAGTATATTCCTTCATGAATAAACAATCTTCTCTCTCTTGCTTATTATTTCCTTGATATTATTTATCCTTGATATATTAGAATTTCGAAAATCATCTTTCCTATTCTTGTGGTTCTTTCTATTGGTAAGAAATTCTATTTTCATTTAATAGAAAATACTTCCCTTTTATCAAAATCACAAAATCCATTAATAAAGAATCACATTATCATCTTGTTTTGCAATTTTGGTATTTTATCTTTCTTTCCTCTTTATTGGGACTCCTTGGATCCCAAGACACTCCATTATTTCGAAATTCTTTTTATTGGATACTTATTATCCTTCTAGAAGCATCTTTATGCATTATTTCACATTATCTTGTTTATTTCTTATTTAAATATTCCTTTTTGAGGATTTCTCATTACCTTTCTTTTATTTTCCTCATTGCTTGTTCCTTTTAACATTAGGAATCCTTGGGATACGAAATCCCACTAAGGATAACTCAATCCCACCTTTTTCCACTTATTTTCCACATTTTACCATTATTTTCAATTTCTTTCTTAATAAAGAAATACTTAATTAAACTTTTCTTTTCTTATTGCTCTCTTTTTGGAACCTTGGACTCCTTGGTACTCAAGGAACCCAAGAGGCACGAAATCCTCTATGGATTTGCCTTCTAGAGGTTTCTACATATTTCTTTTCTTAAAAATTCAATTATCCATTTACTATTTGAATTTCATTGTCATTTGTGCCCAATAGACAATAAAACCCACAACACAATCATCAAGGCTATTGTAAACGAAATCCATTTATTTGAAGCAACTTATCTCATTATTTGTTCAAATATCTTTAATATGAGAAATTACATTTCTCACTAATTGTACCCAAAAATTGGGGTTATAACACATGTGGTCTTACCTTTTCCATGGTGCTTCCCGAGAACCTTTATCATCTCATATTCTTCCATCTGATTCTGTCTTACCTTGGTATATCATACCCTCATAGGTAACTCAGGACATTTTAGCCTCTCATAAAGCTGAATAGGTTCAGGGCTCAACACATGGCTTGGGTACCTCACATAGTGTTCTAGATCAGACTCATGGAACACATTACACATCATGTTATTCCTGAGGGGCAAGGCTAAATACAACCATCTCCACAAATCTATCTCAAATGGACCCATATATCGGGGACTCAGCTTTCTCAGCTGAAGCTTAGAGGGGTCGGATTTTCACATCACATATTTTCCCACAGTGAATTGCATGTCAGTCTGCTTTGCATCAGCTCATGACTCATGTCACCACTGGGCTCTGTCTCAGCCATTGCACGATCAAAACGACTTCATCTACACACTCTATGGTTCTTTTCTGACCTTCGTGTGGCCTCCTTCACCAACATCATCTTAATGAAGTGGTGACTGACACAACCTCTCTATAAGACTTCTTGCATCCCGATAAAGGCTATGGTGGTTAATATCACATCTTAAGAACTGTCTCTATGTATCACCCTGAATGAGCACACATGCTCTCATCAGACCCCCTAGTCTGGATCATACTGTCCATTTGTATGGGGTGATAAACTGTACTATCATCAAATTCTTCATGTATCCACTTCCACCTCATGGAAGTGAACCTTGGTCATACCCAAGAACTTTTGAACTCGCATCATGGTTTAGTGGAACCATCTTTCTCTCTTAAGTAGTTCAACCGAATATGTCCCATGACAGTACTCTTCCTTTCTCATGTCATCCAGGTAAGGTGATCTACCATAACCCATATTGCATCTTGACCTTCTTGGTCTAGGGGAGACTCACAACATCCATAGTGATGAACTCCCATTCCCTCACGGGAACTCTTTATACTTTATATCCATGCACTGGGTTAATGTTGTTCATCCTTCACCCCTGATTTGCATGGCCACATGCCACATGCAACTTCATATTAAGCATCCAAAGTGCTACTATCACTTACTAGCTTTGTAGTATTACTGTGTATGGTGATCTTAAAACCATGATCTCCTGTTTGTCATGATTCCTCAAGCTTGATACCTAAAAAAAACTCTCATCAGGGTTTCATCACTTTCCTTTTCCAAAGAAATACATCTGAGGTTCTACAACCATCCTTCCATTATATCCTGGACTAGGCCGGCTAACCAAACAACGATTAGCTTGATCAACCGCCATTGGCACACCTGAGTGTTATCCAAACTTTTTACCAACTTAAGGTTAGCCTAACAACCTCAACTTTTTCTAGCTTCCAGCTAAACTAGGCAACTATATCTCACTAGAGTATTCATTATCACTTATTATCCTTAGGTGTTAGGTAATGTTGAAGACATGCACCTCCATGTATTCCACTTATTATCTCCTCTCAGCTCTAAGTCTATCTTCATCGAGAAAACTCCAACCCATCCTCTTGGTTTTTGAATTCAACCTTGTATGACTCATAGCTCATGATAAAAACATCCTTATAAGATGACTACACTATTCCTCTTAGTGTTTGTAAAACATCCATGTATCATTCACTCCACTAAGGTATGTTATCATCTCTGTCCTCATACCTTGTAGCAACGTTCCAACTCGCATCATCTTTATCCTTGGTGTATGACATGCTTACTGTCCCATCTCTACCTCCCATAACAAGAGGAAATAAGCATTTGGTGGCCGTCCAAACACAAAGTTCTTCCCGTTTCAAGAGTAGAGATGATACATCCCACATTGCCAATACACTTCAATTCTAAGTTGAAACGTGCAGCTTATGTCTCTATATTACAAACATCATGATATCCACATTACTTCCATGGAGAACTGGTCTTGAACTTACTTGGTCCAAGCACAATCCTAGGTCATCTCCTCTAGGTCTATAGGGAGCTGAAACTTTTGGGGTCATCCCTTTTCCCTTATGCATCCAGAGAGTGCCCTACTCATCTGCCCTTTGGGTCCCATGAGTTCATGAAGGTGATCAATCTCCTAACCCATGGCCCTCAGACAATGATAGTTGTTACCTCCCGACCCTATGGTCATGTGCAACTAGGGAATTAGGCAACTCCTTCTTCCATCGGTCTTATCCCTACCAGACCCTAGGACAAACTTAGGATTCTCTTATAGTACATGTTCAACTTAGAACCTTACCCAAGCATTCATCATCTCTCTTCCTGCATTCATGGGCTGACTTTCATGCTTTCATAGGGATCATGGCAACCTGCCTGCCTTGGTCAAGCCCCATACCTGTTACCTCCATGGTAACACATCCACATGCACATAGAGATGGTTATCTCTGGGTCTATAGGTTCATTCTCATGCCACATACTCTTCACTTAGCCTCTCAAGATCCTGTGAAACCTCCTTAGGTTACATTAAAACCAACCAAACTGGTAAACTCCCTACCAAAGGGTCCATCTTCCATGATGGGAGGAAACTACACCTTGATAACAAAGGTCACAAGCATCCTTAGGGTTTACATTCACATGAGCATGCTTAATCCAACAACTACTAAGGCACAAGCGTACCTACTAAACAATGCTAGGTCACACTTGTTCCCATCCTCAACATTAGACCAACTTAGTTGTGAGGGGTTCATCAAACATACCTTTAACTTAAAGGGTTTCCTTTACCTCTACACATAAGGAGTACCATGCTCGAAACTATAGAGACTCAAATCTCATCATGAGCATTGGATAAACTGCTTCCCCTCTTAAGTCTAGAAACCCTAGGTCCACCTTTGGGTGTCCAACTACATGCTCGACCTCTTAACCACGAATCAAGCATGCCCAAGGTATGTCATCCTTTCATTCGAGCAACACTTCATAGTTGAGTCCTCTTCCAGGACAACCAACTAGGTATAAGGCCTCACATCCTACTACAAAACATCTCCAAGTCTAAGAAACTATTCTCTCTATCTCAGGAGGTAAACACCTATACCATAGGCACATATGTACCAGCAGACTCATCCTCTCTCTAGGGTTTGGTTCTTCTCATGGCAACCAAGACATCATCAACCTCCAGGGATCAATCATAAGGCAACCACTATCATCCACTTAGCTCGCATCATCCTCAACTCCTCACTGTTCCTCATGTCTCCGAATCTAAGCTTCCAACCTTCTTTCTTGGGTCCTGCTTTCTCTCTCTAGATCTAACTCCACATCCAGCCTCACTACATGAAGTTGGCTCAAGCTTACCAGCATATCCCTACCTGGGTGAAGCCTTTTCTCAACTCATGTTTGGCTCAAGATTGTCCTTAGCTCTTTATGTTTATCTCATAAGACACCCATCATGATTCCTTGTTCAGGGTTTCATCCTACTATCATCACTACTGATGTACTTTGGGTGCAAGCTATACCCTACTTGCACAAGCCCATAGAGTTTTGTAGGTTCTTCTTTATCCTTATCCATGTAGGAGCTATCCTTCACTCAAACATGCACGACCCTTCCCAGGGTCTCCAAAGATGCTAGGTCATCCAACCTCTCATGGCTTGTATGGCAAACCAAAGGCATATTTATCTAAACACCCAGTCAACCATGTCATCTAACTCATCATGTCATCTCTCTCGCTAACCTCCACTTAGGGTTAGGGTTAACATCATCCTTAAAGGATGTGCTAGGTCTCTACTTTAATGGAGATCTCTACCTCTAAGACTAACCCTCTCTACTCATCCTCCTGACAAGGAGGTCTAACCTTAGGTCTCTCCTAAGGGCGATGACAACTCGTGTCATATGACCGAAGCATGTATATATTATTTTACGCTTAGTCTATTAAGTTTATGTCCATGACATCTTATTTACATACTTTTCATTAATTTGATGGAGGATCCCTTAATCCTTATCAACCTTACCCATACCTCAAGAGGGTGAGGAGAAGAGAGGAAAACCCTAATACTTAAGGTCCTTATCAAAATTTGAGTTGAGAAGAGATGAACAAGATGAGAGAGTCCTAAAGGTATCTTATTTCAAGTCATATCCTAAGACATCGGCCAAGCAGTCATACAATCTGGGAGTCCTCGTATTCTGACTAGAGTTGCGGAGGAAAATATTGCCAGCCCCCTGACGTGATCCTTTTCTAGACACCTCAGTCTTTCGAATAATCCTCTAATAACTCCCTTGGGTTCTACATAATTTGTAAAATTTAATCATTATTAAAGATTAATTGAGGAACTTATGCTCTGATACCACTTGTAACGACCCTGCCTCCCGGTAACCCCCAATTAAGGGAGACCCGAAGGATAGAGCCGTTATTCAATTAATAGGATCAAAGGTTCGACAAATAATCAATAATAATTATGAAATTCTACTACTAAACTGAAAACTTGTATAAAATAAAAACTTTACTTACCTTTTAAAAGCTGGGATTTCTAAACTTCTATCCATGAAGAAACTAATCTAACTAATCCTCCTGTGTAAGTTATTTCTCATTTAGTTCCACATATGCCACTTTATTGTTTGTTCTTTTCATTTGTACCTAAAATGTCGACAAACAAAACGTTGGTCAGCAAGAAGCTAGTATGTGGGGGAAACAATAATTGTGCAACTATGTTAACAATGTAGTCAACCAAATATCATTTAACATCCAAGATTATGTTTTAAGCAATACTACTTAATCCTTGCCTATCCCCTATCTCTGTACCATCCCTGTAGTGGACATGGATGCCACCTCTCTCATATGGTAGATCCTTACCCCCATGTCCCTACCACACAAGTAGCCAATTCTTAGGGTTATGCAGTCGCATGGCCCTACCCAACGGTAGCCCAATCCCTGACTCATGATGTTGATGGTCCTACCCCATTGGTAGCCATTTACTAAGTCATTTAATGACCTTATGGACCTACCCCATTGGTAGCCATTTACTAGGTCAATCTATAAAGCTACAGAGGGGACTAGGATCTGAGCTAGTATGCACATCAATTATGTGATAGTCATATTCACATTATAATTTGCATGAATTAAATGCAGCCAACAGTTTAATTCAAGTCATCGATAAAACCTCAAAAATCCTCGAGAAACTAATTCAGGATATTCATAGGCGTAACCACATACCTGATTTGATGATTTCACAAACATTAAGAAAATCCAACCAAGAATGCAATCCAAACAAGCAATCACATAATTCCTGAAAAGAATATGTACTCTATTTATTACACACTTTATCAAAAATCTACTTTATTGACTTGGATTCAATTTCTAGGGTTTTTGTATATGTTTTAGAGTTTCATTTTGCAATTAGGGTTTCCCTTCATCTTTTACCACATTACACCCTAATTTTATGCCATTACTCATAAACCCTAACTATCTCATCTATTCTTCAATATTAAGGTTATCTTAACAACATATAACTCTATTTTCATATTACAGGCACATTAATCATCAATTAATTTCACTAAGCTTCTTTTACATTAAAGCTATTATTTTTATCCTTTTAATCCATGACAAGATCATTATGCACATCTATCATTAATTCCAAGTTTATTAGGGTCTAATTAACATATGAACTCATTTTGCCATCAATTTCACCTTTTATTCATGAAAATACCCTAATTACTACATTTAGGGTATTTATGAAAAATTAGAGACTTTAATGCTTGAAATAGATTAGAACCATCATATAACAACATATTTTCACATTTTTGAAATTAAATATGATATCTTATCCTCTTTGGTCCTAAATTAGGGTTTCTAAATACTTAATCATTCTCATATGGGGTAAAAACCCTAAATCATGCAATTTTACATCTAGATCAGGTTCGAATCGAACATTATCATTCAACAGGTTATTGATACTTTAATTAACCCATTAGGATACTAGATTCAACCTTTAATCACAAATAGGGTTTTAAACTTAACTTTAATGCACTTTTCATCAACTTATTGTACTTTTGCAATTAGGAACAGAATCAATGTTTAATATTATTTTTATTGGATTCCTCTCGTTCTCCTGATCAAAATGTATATATTATTTGTATTTATCTGAGCTACGGTTTATTAGATATGAATTTCAAAAAAGTTACCTTTTTGGACCAACCAAAAGCCGCCACATCACCTCATGCATGCAACACAGCTGGTTTTTATTTTTTAATGAAATTACGATCTTGCCCCCTCTTAAGCCAACCTTCTCTTCAGCCCGCAGAGGGCATAACCGTCCAACAAAACTCTTTCCTTCTTCAACCTCGGGCAGCTGCTTGCTGCCGCCCTAACGACTGAGGGAGCGACACATCCACCTTTTTCCTAACCTCATCGGCCACCACGGAGGGTGTCGTTGCCTCCGCCCTACCCTGGCGCATGTGAGGCACTTCCAAACCATGGCCGAAATGGTTGTTCCCAAGCTATATCCGCCCACGTTGTGCTACTACATCTGCTGCAACCTTGCAGACCTACGACCCTAGCTGCTCAAAGGCAAGGGCGCGGGTGTACGTCTGATTCATCCTAGGGTGTCGTGGAGGTTTGCTGCCCCCATCAAGACTGCGAGACAAACCGTCATTGCTCCAGGGATAGATCCCTACATTCGACTAGGGTTTTCATGAAAAAGAAGACAGAGAGGAGAGAGTCGCGTCAGATTCCATCTTGAACTCGAACCAGGGTCTCTACCTATATATATGGATGAGGAAAGAAGCCCTAGGTCGGCTATTCACGAATCAGAGAGTTCCTTTCCAAGTAGGAAATCAATTCATTCAATGGGAAGCAAAATTCTCTCTCTTCTTATTCTTTTAGATTTCCTCTACTATTTGAATATTAGGAATTCGAAATCCCCCTTTCATTTTATTTATACTTGCCTTGTTTAACTCATTAGCCATAGATTTTTATATTTCCTTAAGTAGGAAATACTTCCTTTTTTAAAATACCATGAAATTCATTTATTATGCATCTCATTATCCTCTTATTTTGCTAATTTTGGTATTTTCTCTTTCTTTTCTCTTTATTGGGACTCCTTGGATCCAAGCAACTTCATTATTCCGAAATTCTCTTTATTAGATATTCATTATCCTTCTAGATGCATCTATATGCATTATTCTTCATTATCATGTGTATTTCTTATTAAAATATTTCTTTTTGAGGATTTCTCTTCTATTTTCCTCATTAGTATTCCTTTTATCATTAGGAATCCTTGGACTACGAAATTCCACTAAGGATAACACAATTATACCTCTTTTCACTTGTTTTCCACATTTTATCAATGATTTCAATTTCTTTCTTAATAAAGAAATACTTATTTGATCTTTTCTTATATTATTGCTTTTTCTTCACAATCTTGGATTCCTTGGCACCCAAGGAACCTAAAGGCACGAAATCCATCCTTGGATTACATTCTTTTTCCTTCTAGAGGTTTTCACATCTTTCTTTCCTCTATTTTCTTATTTACTCAATAATAGAGTTTTTTTTTCCTTTCTTTGATATTGGGCCCAATAGCCAGTAAAGCCCATAAAACAAACATCAAGGCTATTGTAAACGTAATCCATTTATTCAAAACAAATTACATCATTATTTGTTCCAATATCTTTAATATGAGAAATTACATTTCTCACCAAATGAACCCAAAAGTTGGGGTTGTAACACACGCATACAATGCATTCAAGGCTGCATGTACATCAAGGCATTCCATTCCCCATTTCAAGACAACCTACTGAAACACAATGTGACATTTATGATTAGGATCCATAAAATAGTTTGTGAAACAAACAATTTAGGGCTCTAGAGTCACGTGGTCGATGAGTTATCATACAAGTTAAAAAAATATGACAAGTAAAACACTAGGTCAACGAGTTTCCCAAAGGAGAATAGAAATGGTTTCACATAAAAGATCATCCTCCCTTAAGTCGGCCGAAGTTGTTTGTTGGAGGGAACTCATGTCAACCCCAGAAGGGGGAACGACAGACATTGAATTGTCATCTGGGAGTTCATTCATTATAGTATGGCCATCATGTTGGCATCGTATATAATTGTGGAGGATACAACAAGCCAGTACGAGGCAACACTGTGAATGTATAGGATATGTCGCCCCCTTTTTAAGGTAGGCAAACTGCCTCTTCAGTACCCCAAATGCTCTTTCAACAACATTGTGTAGTTGAGCATGGCAATGACTGAAAATCTCCTTCTTACTGGTGTAGGGATGTCTGTTTCCTCGGTACTCAGAAATATGCTAAGCTGTGTTCCGATAGGGTGCTAGAAATTGACGAGAGTCAGCATACCCTGCATCAACTAGGTAAAACTTTCCCGGCGGATAAACCCTCCAGTAGTCATTGTTGATTATAGGACCCGTTGGTCAACAACCGACCCCTCCCACCCAGTTAGGACAAATGTAAACTCCATCGAGAAGTCTACTACAACCATGACATTTAGAGAGACATTCCCCTTTTTGTCGTGGTAGCTATATTGCTTGTCTCGTTTGACCAAGAGTAGGATATGTGTTCTGTGAATTTCCCTGATGGCATTCTATAACACCAAATTAGGTTGTAAACATACATAATATTTGAAATTTTATTATAAATTTATAGGGGCTAACTATTACCTTGAAGTAAGGGTAGAACCTTGGGGTATCCAATATATGAGAATAGGTTGTCGTGCATGTCGATGCGGTTTGCATGACAATATAGTCATGGGTCAACGCACATACATTGTCCAACACTTCATTGAACTTTCTACTTGTGGTCTCACCAGAGTGAATGTAGTCCTCCAATAAAGCATGATTTGTATGTCCATGGCCAACCATCTGTAGGAAGTAGCATACAACCTCAACTGAAGTGAAACCTCAAGTACTTTGTAACAAGCCATGAGTCTCAAGCTTGTCCACAAGGGCTGTTATAGTATGTGGTCGCATTCAATATAGGTCATAAGCCCTTTGTTCATGACCAGTTAATATTTCTAAGACCGTTATGTGGACACTCCTTATGCTAACTGACCTAGGTATTGTGGGTGGTATGTGGGCATCAACAGAAATGTCATCTATGATGGAGTTCACAGTCGACTCAGCAATTGCATCGACAATGTGATTTGTTGGACTAGACAAGGTATCTAAAATGTGTGTGAGCAGGTCAGGTGATTGTGTTTGGTCACTGGCAGACATGATGCTTACAAGTAAAATGATATCAATAAGATAATAACAACTTGAACATAATATAAACCAATTGACATGTGAAACAATGGCTTGAAGGCTACAAACAAATTAGATTGTACGGAAAATAAATGTTTGTATGGTAAAACAATTATTACAACAATGAAGCAAATTGAAATGTCTATACGGGAAAGCAATTATTACAATAGTTAAGAAAATATAAATTGATGGTCTGAAACATAGAAAACATAATGGAAAAAGGTAGTTCCCACTTATGATCTCGAAGGGCTAGCATCATTGGATGGAGTATACCACATGGAAGGTATGCTTGATGTGTTGTTGAAGTTGGGTGGTGGGGTGTGCGACACAAATGGTTGCTAATATGGCACAAAATAGGATGGCGTTGAAGGTATTGTTGTTGCATTGCCGACTTGGGACCTATCCCAAAGGTCTTGTAACCATATTCTTATCTTTTGAGGGGTGTGTTGAAGGTTAAGGTAGATGTTGTGGTTTGTTGAGTCCTTTATGGTGTTCAGAAGTATTATAAAAGTAGCAGCGGGGGCATCGGGGAAAGTGTCATTGAAATGTTGTAAAATGGTTGCAAACTCTTCTTTTTCAAAGGCTCTGGTTGCCACACCTGTGCCTAACTCATGAACCTTTGCATACACCTATGTGAATTTGGATAACACTTCATTAGAAAGCACACATCACTCCTGCACCATTGATGGTCGCTTCCTGCATGTATGGGTAGGAGGAGTCCTCCCCGCAACACTCGGGGTATCCGTTCCGCCTCCCCCGGTGTCACCCTCTCTTTGCATCCCAGATGCACATATGTTTGGTTCCCATGATGCAGTTTTTGTGTTCATGGGTGTATCAGATGCATCTAAGTCGATAGTAAAATCATCCTTGGAGGCAGCTTCGGAAGGGATTTGTGTGTCTGTGGAAGACATTGCATGGTGTCCTCTAGAAATGTTCCTCCCCGCCATCATCTTGATGTCATAGTAGTGGGGAAAGGGAAGCTTAAGCAACCTAGCAAGGTCCATGTTTGCGTAAGTATTCAAAAAATGTGTATTAGTAAATGTAAGTGTAGATGTAGGACATTACTTTATTGGGGTTAAGGGTGTGATTATTGTACATACCGTAATGTTCTACCTCCACTTAGGGGTGTCAGGCAGTGTGGGCATGTGCCTTGTGTCATCCCATCCAACGCCACTCTTGTTGATCACAAGCTTCAAAGTGATATAGTCCTTCCTCAGGTTCTTCCACCAAGTTTTGAACTGTTCTAACTTACCCGCGTCCTTCCCCATCCTATTTTGCACATCAGAAGTTGCCTCCCTACAAGAGTCCTTAGTAAAATGACCGTCAATACACATGCCTAAGTCATATTGTCTCCGCAATGCTATTACTATAGTGACATCAGACTCTCTTGACCAAACAATACGATGCTTCAGGTCTGCGTAAGACATACTCGTGTAGGTGTTGCAGTATATAATGACAGTGAGCGGTGTTTACAATGATAATCCCTATATAACATGTATGGTTTTCAAGAGGCACGTCGAAATCGTTATGGTAAGAATAAATTAGTATCTGGCATGTGTTACTTCTACCCTTGCACAAAGTAGAACATGGCCTTAAATACATGCCCTTAAATACAATCTTTCCAAACTATAGATAGTAAAATTTTATAGGATAGACAATAAACACACAATCAGACTGTAGAGACAAAAACACATATTCGAGCAATCACCACATAAGGTTCGTATGACATATGTCTTGATGGACAAATGTGCATATAGTTAAGTTGATGTAACACACACAGACCTAGAATATTCTAATACTCAACGCTAGATGCAATATTTAAAAAATAGCAGTTCGAATGATAGCAAGATGACTTTTTCTTAAATTAAAGACCCATAAAAATGAACTGATTAGCCCATAACAAACTATTCAAACATGTAAATTGATTGGACAAATGTGCATACAATTACGTGTTGTAATTCATAAACCAGTCACGAAATAACAACCAAGCAAGCATATATAGGGAGCTCAATCAGCAACCGAGCAAGATCATAGTTGAACCTGAAACACAAGCAAACAGTTGAAAAACTAAAATAAGAAGTAAGCAGGTGCAACAGCTCAACAATCTAGCACCACATGTGGTTTGTTGTATAGGGTTACTAGCAGAAGATACGTGTTAAGCATTTTTATAGATACATATTCTACTAGATGTATATATAGGTAGCACCACAGTTGCTCTATTGTGAATTAGTACAATTCTATTTAAAATATTCAACTAGATGTGAATTTCCATCTCTATCCATAATTTTGGGATCGTTTCCATCATATCCAAGCATACATACAAAAATATTAAGGAATATAAAAATTTCAGCCATTTTGATAGCTTATACCATGCATAATAGTAAACTATTAGTATATTTTCATGAATTTTGAATAATTGTTACAACTCAAACCACTTGCCCTAAATGATTCCAGAATTCATGTAATAGAGGTCTTCTCCATGAGGAGTCAAATGTTGTTAAATGAAGAGTTGATCTTTTTAAAGATTAATTAGTGGTTTACATGAACTGAAAACAATTTAAAAAATAAGAAATAAAACATAGACTAATGTATTTTATTAAATGAAGAGAGAAATCTTTAGCAGTGGGTTTCACCTAGCCACATATCTCATGGTAAAATACCACACAATAAAAAAATATTCATTTGTATAGGAAAAAACTTTTCCAGGCATCACTCTGTAGATGTAGGGATTAACCTAACCTAGATCTCACACTTATTTAGTTAGACAAGTTTTAAATATCATGTTGTTTCCCCTCTTAACCTAACCACTATCATAGAATAGATTGATATCTTGCATTCAAATGTACTTATTAATCCATGTACGATCTCAAAACACATAGAAAGATATAAGAAATGTATTATAGGTGATCAATCAACAACACGTAAAATTAAGATCGCAAAAACCCAAGAGTGACATTTAGATACAACATTTAATTCATTAAAATAAATCATAAGCATGAAATAACAATGAGCCTTCTCCCGCATGCCAAATCAAAGATACTACCTGCTCATGGTGAGCAAATGTAGGAAAAAATTAGGTTCATCCATGGTATATATTGTAGGATTAATAATGGATACTCTAAATGCAAGATAGAGAGGAAAGTTGATTGTAAAATCAATGAAAGCTCAAATCCATAGTAGAAGGGTTCCAGGGAGATGTCTTCTTCCTCCAACAATGATATGGGCACAATTTACCATCTTTTGTTTCTGATATGAATTAGATCATTAACCTGAATAAGGGTCAAATTCTTTTAATAAGATGTAAATATGTCAATTTTCCTTAATTACTCCATTACGAAATTACACATTGTATATTTGACTTTATGGAGTGACTTTATGGAGTGTAGCTCATCGATTGGGGGGATGTTGATCATGAGTAGATATATAATGGGAATTATGACATGGACTCTATAGCATGTAGGTTAGTAGATGACAATGAATCAATGCTATTAGAGTTACTTTTATGCCAAGTAATTTTTACGGATTTTTATCTCTGTTAACAAATGAGGAACATAATATGTTTTTAGGGACATGCGATAACATCTTTTGTGCATCACAAATGTCCTCTGATCTTCACAAATTCTAACCGTTCTTTCTTGGGATCAGATCTGTTGCCTACCCAAATGGGAGATATGACAAAATATTGGAAACTGCTATTAAAGCCATGTGGATAATAAATAAGCAACAAGATAGCATAATTGGACATGATTTCCATCTAAGGTTGATACAATTGCAAATATATTTCTATCTAAGGGTGATACAATTGGACATAAGCACTCAATCAAGCAAATAAGATGCAATACAAAGTGCACTTATCAAATTCCCTAATCTTAAACCATTTCGTGCCCTCAAGCAATCAGACACAAATAATGAAATGGAAAATCAAAGAAGATGCATATCAGGTATCAATTAGCCTAAATAAGAACCATTCAATTTTAAAATTGGTAAAGAATTATGGTGTTTGAAATCCCATCTCAACTTCTCAAGGTTGTCGAGTACATTTACTACTCATGTATAATAAATTTACTACTCATGTATAATAAATATAGAAAGAAAGTGCAGTCATCCCAGGTAGTAAGCATGAAGTATACTTTTGAAAACTAAATTTAGCATAAGCATTCTATTTACTTCATCACTCTAATGTAAATTATTTATAAATTAAAGCTAATGTTTTGGAAAACATCCACTATTGTTAAAGTTTCCTACACATAATTTTAGTTGGGACCAATCAACCCTCTTTATTAAATCACACTTGACTATCACGAATATATTGGTAAAATTCAAGCTAGATTGGCATCTTATGCGGGTAGTATTGACTCTTTTTTGTGGGTTTTATCTATACATGAATGATCTTTCCCAGAATACCAATTTCCTTATTCATATCCACTTTGAAACCACATGAGCATATTCTATATTTAATACCGACATAGGCATACATGAATCATATGAATGATTGTGCATAAATTTAATTTCATTTGATTAAAAAATTATTGGGATGAAAACAGATAGGAGTCCAAATTTTTATATGCATAATTCACTATAACATCCATTTCACTTGATAAAATCAAAAAATTAAACTAAATAAGTACTAAAATTCAAGCTAGCTTTCAATAGAGAACCAACAAAATTTGTAGAATTATGCCATATTGGCTCACTTGTTCTTTCTAAAAATCATATGCAATTGATGCTACTATTATGATATCATAATATATCACAAAAATAGAACATTATATAAAGGTATGGCAAAGAGATATGTCCAAGACATTAACAACCATTACTGCCCAATCATGTTAGAAAAACAAAGAAAAAGTCACAGAAACCATGGTGAGAAAAAAATAAATGATAGAAAAGGAAATCGAGGATAAGACTAACAACTACTTGCTCCCCAATTATGGTCTACTAGCACATATTGATATCCTAAGAATAAGCAGGCCGACAAAAATCTCGAAAATCAGGCATGCTAGTTGCTTTTATTTTCTATAGGGTTACAAGGTATTGCTCTAACTTAGCGCACAGACACATAATAGCGGTAAATTGATGCATTTCTAGATAATAGTAGTAGTTAGAAGTAGAATCAATCAGTGTCATACACAACGATTCAAATGTTTGCAGCTAATGTCATCTCATTTTCCACTTAATCGATACACATGCTTGATTATTATACGTTTTCCCTAATCGACCTCACAAACAAAGCACCATCTACCCTAATTCATGACCAACCTGAGCAGACAGAGTGCGGAATCGTCGGTCTGGGTAGGGCCGCTGGAGCACGAGGGAGGAGAACTGTCACAGTTCAGCAACAAAGGACGATGACTAGCTTCCGCAAACAAATCCTCAAAAAGGCATATGTGGAAGTATAGAACCTCACAGCAAAAGGAGAGGAATAAGAAGGCACACAGACACTTGCTAGGGTTTCTTGTTGCCTTGGGCGAGCTAGAGTTTCTTTTGTTCGTCGACAAGACAAATCAATGTTAGAGCAGGTAGTAGAGAAGAGCAGGGCAGGACATGGGTACCTTTCTTTGGAGGGAGGTAGCCGCCTAGGTAGACTGGCAGTGGCAGGCTGCAGCATTGATGCTCCACACTGACGCTTCACCCAATGATGACTGGACTCCATCTGCGACCTGCTTGAGGTAGCAACCTTCGCTTTTACTTCACACACTGACCAACAGTTCTTAAGATGGGCGACTATAGCAAAGCATCGCGAGGAGGGAGAGCGTTGAGAGGAGAAGGTTAGGGCGAGAGGGAGAGGGAGGGTTGTGAGGGATCGGGGTCAGGGACCGGGGGTGAGGGTGGTGTCGGGGCAAACCCGACTGAGAATTTTAATCTTGCCTCAAGGGGGACTGAGTTAAACCGGATAATGGGATTCTGTTATCCCAAAATGGGGATCAAAATGGGTTGGTATCCAAACGCGTTTCTTTCCCAAGCCAGACCGGATTGAGTTGACCTGGTGCTAGGCGACACAGCCTGATCCCGATCTAGTCCATTGCCAAACACGGGCTAGATGTTTAGTTTTTAGATTACTATGAGTGATAAAGTTAGAACTTGTATATGATGTTGTAAATGTGGTGAAATGTTGAAGTGTGAGTATTAATACTTTAATTGAAGATGATGTGTCTTACAACTACAATATAATCCTAATGAATTTATTTTAGTATGACTTATGAAACTATGAGTAAACCCTCACATGAATGTGGGTCCTTTTATACAATCTACATAATGATGAATTGGGAAGAATGATTAGAGATTATGATGTAATAATATGTAAGCTAAACCATTCTTTTAAGCTAAACTGATTAGTATAATGAACAATGATCATTATTGAAATGTAAATGAAATTAGAAGTCAATGACATGGTACACTGATCTAAATATAAGAGACAATATGAATAAAATTTATTGAATGGCGATTCAAGTTAGAGATGAAACTAATGAAGTTATTATGATGAATTCTTTAGTATTTTATTTTAATTACATGTGGGATAAACCAAATTGAATGATATATATTAAGAAATGTAATTTGATAAATTTTAATGTGAAGATAAGCATTGTATTTAAAATGAATCATGAAAGATTGATCTGAATAATGTAATCAATATGAAATGAAAGCAGTTCAGACTACTGAATATAAAATGAAGGAAAAAGATGGGAATTATTACATGATTCTAAGAATCTAACTCTTACCATAAAATGATGAGTTTGATGATACTAGTGAATGATAATTTCAAATGAGGGACTAATGTATGCACATACTATAGTTGAATTCAAATAAAAATGAGGTTTAAGCATTTGAATTGATTTACAAGAAAGTGTTCTTGGATTGTGATTGTATGATCGAATGCTTATATTATGAGGATGGATTATTTGATGGACATCAATTATATCCAACATGTGTTGATTAGTAACCCTAACTGAATAATGTGAAATAAAAGAAGAAGTGAATTGTGTGTTATGCATGTATATGTGTGAAACTTATACGCATCAATTGAATTTGGATAGAATAAGTATATATTGTATGATAATATATTCTGAGTGTGATGAATGTTACAAGATATCTATATGTTTTTACCATTGCTAGTTCTAATGCCTCTATGAATATTTGTTAAAAACACTGATATACAATGAACTGATAAGAAATATGTTCAAATTGAATTGAATATGCACTGCTTACATTTGAGAAATCTAGATGAGGGTAAATGTTGCGTAATGAGATTACATATTGGGATGAAAGCCTACTGATGATGATAAAACCATGATGGGGTAAATGCTAGACAATGAGATTAGGGTCGAAAGCCCATTGATGATGACTACTATGAGATTATGTAGAAAATGGAAAGAATTGTATGTGTTGCAAAATACATATTTGTTGTGCTTCTTGCTTTAATCATTGTCTTTCTCGATAAGCATAATATGTTTCATGTTATTCTAGTTAGACGAGCATATACACATATGATATTTGATGTTTTGAACTCTTTTAAAATGAGTAAATGAGATTAATAATGAGTGAAATGATGAAACATCTAGTTAGATGCCCTGAACATCATGAGTTTCCCCCGAGGACCACACTGGGGAAACAAAATAGATCTCCTTGTAGTAATTGATGAATAATGAGAAATTTTTTTGGAGTGTGGATCAAGACCTTAAAGGTTAGATTACCAGGATTTAGGAGTGAGTCATCTGGAGTGGCTCTGGCCCTAAATCCTTGATGTGAAAGTCTATGTCCAGGTGGAATAGACTCTAATGAAATGATATATGTGAAATGTGAAAATATGTGAAATATTGTGATATGTGATATACTATTTTGTTGGTTCCTATCTCGTGTACCCGATATGAGGACTTGAGCCTCTTTAGACAACCCTGAGGTGGCCAAGGTATGTTGTTGATATCTTAGGTTGGTCGACTAAACCCTAAGATAGTGACGGTGAGTCGTTGACATGAGAATTAGGGGTAGTGACTTCAACTTGGTGAGGTTCAAGCCAAGTAGTTTTAGGGAAAATGAATAAAAATGATAAGTTGTGTAGAACATGATTTGAATTTTTGTCAGATTCCTTGTAGCACTACTTGATGATTTGTCATTGTTGATTATGCTTCTTGTTGTGGAAAGTAATCATGTTGCTATGGATATTTTCTATTTCATATTATAATATGTCATTTTGATAATTTATAAATGTTGGGATTTGTATCCATTCAGAATAAGAGTTGGATTTCTTGCTATTTGATAATATTATTTGGTAGATATGCATTATGTGTACGTTAGCTTCAGGATTGTAGGATGTGTTCCTGGTCCAGCTGGTGGAGTGTTATAAATATAATTTTATTGTTATGTGATTATTTCAAATGCTTAGAAGTTGACTTATTACACATGCAATAGGATTCTTAATCTGAACTAAGAAGTATCTGCTAATTTTTTCATTGACATGCTCTAAAAGATGTTTCAAAGTTATAATTTGTTTAATGATTATCTTATCTATTGGATCAAATTACCATTGTAATGTAGATTTGACTTATCATAGAACTATCTTCTAGGCTCTTCATTATCTGGGAATTTCTTTTAAGTTCATTATACTTAATCTGATGTTGATGCATGTACCTAGTTTGAGTGGGAGGTATTCACTTACTAGAGCTCTATATGAGTCTCATGATGTTGTTTCAAATGTTTTTAGGTATAATTCTATCCAACAGAGAGGTCGTGACAAAGAAGATATAAATTGCATAATCTAGATAGATTAGAATGTCCTAGTCTCTTTCGTTTTCAGGATGGGTAGTATACAAAGTTTGTGGATTCATGTACATGTATCTATTGTAAATTGAATCGCACATGAGCCATGAGGTTTGATTTGGGTTTTGATGGAGTTGAATAAGATTTGTGTTATCTTATTGTGAGATCCTTTATGTGACATTGGTTTGTGAAAATTGTGAAGAAAGAAAAAGGGGAAAAAATCTATGGTTTTTAAATACGATTTTAATCATCTTTGTCGAGAATTGTTTATTTTATTTCACAATCTAATTTAGGATTTGGGATTATCTCTAATGGTTGGTATTTATGCTAATTAAAAGAGAGGTCCTGAAAAAGAGGTATCAAAGCTCAGGTTAGATGAGTCTACAGGGACAATAGGATCTAGGACTAAATGATAATGTGGATGTTGAATATAACCTGAATGATGTGCATACTGACTGAACTCGATATCTAGATACTCTGGTCAAGTATTCTAGTATTGAAGTAAGCTAGTATGGAACTTCTGACTATACTTTTGGATTCCCTGACCAAGTGTCCAGATGAAGCAATTAGGTAGTATAATAAGATGCATGAAAAAAAGAATGGTGATAAAATGGTGAAAGAGAAAAGGATTTTATAATTCAATATGGAACCTATGGCAAGCATGAAAGTTCATATAAGAAAGATGAAAGCCTAATGGATTATGAAGACAGTCTCTAATGAGTTCGAATTTGAGTATGAAATCTGAAATTGTGAGAAAAAGCTATGAATTAAGATGCACACTAGATGATCTTCTTTATGAAGGAAATTGATGAATGCAGATGATAATATAGAATGAGTCATAATCTTGATCCATGAAATACATAATCTGATTTTTAGAATTTTTAATCTTGATAATGGATGTATTACTTCTATTTGTGATGTAAGTCTTTATAATTCTCAAGGAGAGATATGCTGATGACAAATGATGAAATATCCATCTAACACAACAACTAAAAAAGATGTCATATGAAAGAAAGTTAAAATGGAAGACTTTCTAACTTGATGTTGAGAGAGATGAATGATAAGATGATGTCATTTTCTTCTACATCTACCACTGGATTTCGGGATGAAATCATATAAGGAGGGGAGAAATTGTAATGATTTATCTTAAAATCAGTCAACTAGTAAGGGTCTACATGGATGATTGCATGTTTAACCATATTCATCATTGTTTAAGGATTGATTAATGATGGTAGTTAAGTTTTAATGTTTTTAATATAAATAAAAAGTTTAATCATACTTTGATTCACATAATTAGGGTTTAAGAATTGAAAACAGTAATCAGCCAAAAATATGGGTTTTGATGACATATGAATACAAAATTTAATAATACAAAATGATTTTTAGTATTTTATGTGTAACTTTGATTTAGTTGAAATTTGGATATTATTTGAATATCTCAAATTTGATACTTTTGAAAAATATCATAATTTTTGTATAATTCTCTGACATGCTTGTAGGTCGAGTTTCCCCAAGAAAAACCCAACGGATCATGTATTCAGATTGAAATATAGCAGACTGGTATTTTAATTTTATATTTTTATTGGTTCATCTATTTAATCTTAAATTTCATCTGTAGTTGGGAAACTGTATTATATACATCATGTTAAATTGGTGTAATTTTTGGATGATGTTTGTTCTCTACGGAGAGGGGTGTCGGTCGAGTTCTACCTAAGACAAACTCGACCGGCTATGCTGCAGCCTACAATATAGTAGTCTAGTATTTGATTTTTATTTATTTATTGGTAACTCCAATTCATATGGAATTTTAACTGTATCTTAAAAAATCAAATTCATACATTTTTTAAATTTAAATAATTTTTGGATGATGTTTAAGTTCTGAGGAGTGTGGTGTCGGTCGACTTTATAACTCACCCAACCAACCAGTCTGAGCAAAACAAAAATGCAATGAAGGGCCTATTTGCAATTGTTCTAAGAACCTAAATTCATCTACATGACTAATATAGA
This sequence comes from Alisma plantago-aquatica, assembly GCA_963693085.1. NCBI lineage: Eukaryota > Viridiplantae > Streptophyta > Magnoliopsida > Alismatales > Alismataceae > Alisma > Alisma plantago-aquatica. The sequence goes on along the minus strand of OY856415.1, from coordinate 570,565,324 downwards.
ACACAAGTACCTCTCATAAATCTTCATTCCTATCAAAGAAATGAAATTATCGAGAGAGACGAGAGCTAGGGTTTTAAGAAGAGGAAGTGGTGGAGATGTTGATCTAGGGTTTCTCTATCTGAGATATGATGAAATCAAGTAAGTTTAGCTTCATTGCATAGCCTTTCATTGTGAATCTTCTCTCCCATATCAATATTTATATCCCTCCTCTGATTAGAATCAAAATCACATTAGATCATCCCCTTTTCTCACTTTTTATCTCCTAATCACTATTTCTAGGGATTCTGAGTTGAGTGGAGGAAGAAATAGATTTTATTGCTAGAGTTTGATTGGTTTTCTAAAAATTCAAAGTTGGACCTATGTTTTTAAAGTGTGTTCCACCTTTGGGGAGTGTTTTTATCCCTCCTAAGCTTTGTATTCATGTTGAAAGCCTAATTCTATCCGGCTAAAATAATCAGAAACCTTGCTTGTATATGTATGTGATTTGATATGGATTTGGGAAAGATATTAGGATATCAACTTCTACTGATTTTGATTATTTTCTCATTGAATGAAACTTGATTAGTTCCTGATATATTGATTGAGGATCATGAAGAATCATATAGATAGATGACTATGCTATTTCATGCAAATTTTTCCTAAAAATCGGCCCAATGGCTTATCTGCTTGGAATTGTACTACAATGTATTATACAAATGTATTGTTGAATGTTAATGGAATTGAATACGATATACACATAATGATTAGTATAAGGTGACCACTTTTCCTGATTAGGGTTTGTGCTGAGGAAGTGAATCAAAATGAGTCAATTAAATAATGTATATTTATGATTGATGAATGGGATATATGAATATGGAAACTAGGGTTTACAAGTGTGTGAATAGACCTAATGAAACCATGTGTATCGTGATCAAATTACTTAATGATATGATTCTTATGATGTGTTGAACTAAGGATGACTTCTTGAAACCTTAGATGTTTAGTATTAAGATGAGTATGAGTGATAAAGCTAGAACTTGTATATGACGTTGTAAATGTGGTGAAATGTTGAAGTGTAAGAATTAATACTTCAATTGAAGATGATGAGTCTTACAACTACAATATAATCCTAATGTATCTATTTTAGTATGACTTTTAACACTATTTGTAAATCCTCACATGAATGTGGGTCGTTTTATACAATCTACATAATGATGAATTGGGAAGAATGATTACAGATTATCAGGTAAGAAGATGTAACCTAAACCATTCCTTTAAGATAAACTGATTAGTATAATGAAGAATGATCATTTTTGAAATGTAAATGAAATTAGATGTCAATAACATGGTACACTTATCTATATATAAGTGACAATATGAAAAAAATGTATTGAATGGCGATTGCAAGTTAAAGATGAAACTAATGAAGTTATTATGATGAATTCTTTAGCCTTTTATTTAAATTACATGTGGGTTAACCCAAATTGAATTAAATATACAAGAAATTGACTTTGATAAATTTTAATGTGAAGAGATACATTGTATTTAAAGTGAATCAAGAAAGATTCATCTGAATAATGTAATGAATATGAAATAAAAGAAGTTGAGACTACTGAATATAAAATGAAGGAAAAACATGAGAATTATTACATGATTCTAGGAATCTAACTCTTACCTTAATATGATGAGTTTGATAATGCTAGTGAATGATAATTTCAAATGAGGGACTAATGTATGCACATACTATAGTTGAATTCAATTAAAAAATGAGGTTTAAGCATTCGAATTGATTTACAAGAAAGTGTTCCTAGATTGTGATTGTATGATAGAATGATTATATAATGAGGATGGATTATTTTATGGACTTCAATTATATTCAACATGTGTTGATTAGTAAAGCTAACTAAAGAATGTGAAATAAAAGAAGAAGAGAATTGTGTGTTATGCATGTATATGCATGAAACTTATAGGAATCGATTGAAGTTGGATGGAATAAGTATATGTTGTATGATAATCTATTCTGAGAATAATGAATGATACAAGATATATATATATATATATATATATATATATATATATATATATATATATATGCTTTTACTATTGTTAGTTCTAATGCCTCTATGAATATTTGTTAAATATTGTGATATACAATGAACTGATAAGAATATGTTGAAATTGAATTGAAAATGCACTCCTTACATTTGAGAAATCTGGTTGAGGGTAAATGTTACATAATGAGATTATGTCTCAAGCTAAAAGCCTACTAATGATGATAAAATCCTAATGGGATAAATTCTAAACAAAGAGATTAGGGCTGAAAGCCCATTGATGATGACTACAATGAGATTATGTAGAAAATGGAAAGAATCATATGTGTTGCAAAATAAATATTTGTTGTGCTACTTGATTTAATTTTTGTCTTTCTCGATAAGATTAATATGTTTCATGTTATTCTAGTTACATGAGAGTACACACATATGATATTTGATGTTTTGAATTATTTTAAGATGAGTACAAGAGATTAATAACAAGTGAAATGATGAAACATCTAGTTAGGTGCCCTGAACACTGTGAGTTTCCCCTGAGGACCACACTAGGGAAACAAAACGAATTTCCTTGTAGTAATCGATGAATTATGAGAAGGATTTCTGGAGTGTGTGTGAGAACCCGTTACACTAAATGAGATTACTCAAAACATCAAATACAATCAATCACTAATTAATCACATACCCAAAAATATGGGTAAATTAAAACCGATTTCAACGTCAGAACCCGCTCAAAAACATTTTCATAAGAGCCCAATATCTTTCTTATATCCATACTATGCCAATAATTTGATACAAATCATTCTATAGTCTTAGCCACAACATATATATATGTATATATATATATATATAGGAGAACAATAATTATATATGCCACACAAACAAGCATTAATATACTAACAAAAGTTCGACTCATTTGAAACACCATATACAAACTTTTTCTACCCGGACCTGAGAGTACAAAGACAACTCTAGGACACACTAGACATATAATCAACTTTATCAAAGACTCATTACCATAGCTCCTCTTTGCTGCCACATGTTTGTTTTCATCACTTCCAATTACCTAAAAAAAGATGTGGCGAACCACAAGGGTGAGACCCATGTCCCAGTAAGATATATAACCTCCAACAACATTTTTATGTAATTAAACAATTAAGTAGTTTAATCAGATATAACAAATATGATCAGCAATACTGATAATTATCAAAATACATAAGGAGCATATAATAACTATCATCATTAACCAGACTACCATCCTTTATCTTGTTGACAATATAAGCAATTCAGTAGCATATGCATATCTAGCATCATGAGCAAGTCTAATAACATAGCATAGCTAATAACATGAGCATGTCTAATTGGTTGAACATAGCAACATTTTAAGAAGGGCTAACAACATAAGAACAACTATCTAGATAAGCATGATTAGCAGTATATGCATCTATAGTTATAAAGGCATGGCTAACATGCTAAACATAACTAACAACATGAGATAGCTAGCATCATGATTATAATTAGCAGTAGTGGTATAGTTATCAACATAATCATGGCTACTTTATGTAAGCATCTAAAATCTTGAGCATATCCACAACATAAGTATATCTACTATCTCTTAATTACACTAAGAATCATCTTTATGTGAAGATATCAAACAAGGGTTATCATCCAATGTGAAATGTTGTGTATAACCCTAAACAAATATGCTACACGGCTGTATTACATCTTTTATTATGCCCTGGGGAATTTCAATTGTACCATTCAAAGTCCAACCGACCCCTACGAAGGGCTATTCCGTTCCGTACAAGATCTAGGAGTGATGGTATCCTAAGATCTCTTCCCCTCAGTCAGTACGAGTAAAAAGGTAGTGACATATCAGTCAAAGCTGCCACCACAGTGACATATAGTCAAGCTGATAACCACTAGTATGACCTTGGTACATCATGTTATAATCACCGAGACACAACCACAGCCATTCTCAATCATATCATATGTATGAGGCACGACCACAACCAACCTCCACAATCTACATAGTGGATGACAAGGATATATCCTCAATCTGCCACCCCCACATACTCAACAGTATGCGCTCTAGTTTTCCCTTAGGAGTACTCATTTCACCATCCAGCAAGTTCTATCTTTGAAGATGGCTCTACAACACAGGGAACTACATGATTAGAGTTGCACTTGATTAGTTATGCCAATTGGGTGAAATAAGGCTGCATCAAACAAGTAGACATACAAACCCTAATTTACTTCTAGAAAGCATATAAATATCACAATTTTGAAAAGATATAAAACGTGTGAAACATAATTTCTCATCTCATCATCACATGGTACTATTCACTTGCCACTCATGAGACCACACTAGTCATCATACTATCACAAGATATAAATCATTTTCACAATATCACAGGGTATCAACCCTTATCAAAATAAGAGGATTACACCTCAGTTAGGGCTCAACCATGTCTAAAGGTCATTAAGACCATCATATTATTCCCTACAAGATCATCATTATCTTTGCATGCCTTATAACAAGGCTCAACAACATCACTTACATACAATACACCAGATCAACACAATATCACATTAATGAGATAGGAGATATTCATAAACAATCATAGCATGGTTATAGTAACATTAAGAACATTCCTTTATTACATCAACATGAAAGGAATCTAAATATGATTAACTCTCATCATATTCATAATGCACATGTTTAGAATAAGAAAGTATCAACCATGTGGCTATGATAACCACCAATTTACATATCAATGTTATAATCATATTAAGGAGGTTATTCCACCATCATTCCATCATATAAGAATGTTAAACATGAATACTCATATTTATCTATTTGCATTAGAGTTAGGTTCAACATAATAAATTATATCAATGTTACTAATCAACACTTATACCCAAACCCTAACTCACGACATCCCCATTGGATCATGGATGCATAAGGTGAAGCATCACTATCAAATTCCATACTATTCTCTATTATGAACCCACACATAAATCAAGGTGTAACCATCGGGTTATAGCATACTAGGGCTTCAACAACAATAAGAGAGTACTCCATGATTATATTAATCATTCAAGGACTATTCTTACCCAATTACCATCATTTAGTTATATTAAAGCTAGGTATAACAAGCTATACCTCTTTAGGGTTACATATCAACAAAATATGGTTATCATCCTTTCTATTCATATGAGTGAATAGGTCAGACTACCTTGTTAAGGGTAACCCTCCATTTCCTCCATCATCATTCAACCCGTATCACCATACCACAATGTCACCCAGAACCATTGGATGTTTAAAAGGTAAGGCCATTGGTTGTTTACATAAGTAAACACCTTAGATAAGCCATCTATGAAGTCCTTGATTTGTTGTCTAGAAAGATTCAACTTCTAACCCTAGGCATCCCTTGATTAACAACACAAAAAGTTCCATTCAAAGAAGGGTAAAACCCACAATCGTCTGTTCATTTCAAACAAGCTATCCAATGTCAACAGGTAAGCTCCTTCAGTTGATCATATAAAGGAAACCATATAAATCACATTAATAGGACCAACATATTAAATTAGCCATCATTCCACTTTATTGGAGGAATAAACATTATATCTTGACCATTGGGTCAAGTTCATATATGAAAACCATCAATTACAGTATAGGTCTGACGGTTGCATCAAGTGACCCAAGAAACCATTGGTCTAAGGCTCAGTTGATGCTACAACTACAATGCTTGACTCAGCATAGGTTTTAGAGACCTGATGCACAATCATTATTGACCATTAAATCACCATAGGTTGTTAGATAAACACAATACTCATTAATCAACATCAAATATTAAGCTAATGTCGTCATTGATTGTTAACATCAGTAGGGTACTTAATGGTTGATCATTAAACTTCTAATTGGTCCAAAACCTGACCTAAGGGGGTGACCATAGGTTGTCACCATCATTTGACACCCTTGATCACGACCATCAGTTGTTATGAAGACAACACCATAGGGTTGTTGCAATGGTACCATCATCGGGTCATGGTTTATAGAATAAATCAGCTTAAAATCCTAAAATTGGCCATTGTTTGATAGGTGCTTAGTACCATAGGTTGTCAAAACAACCCGATTCAAGTCATATTACACCTTAGGAATAACATACACATGATCACAGGTTCATATATAACTGAAATCAGAATAGGTAACATTATAAAAATCGAAATCTAAGTCAAGCATAGCTTTTTAGTGCATGAATCATCATTTTCAAGCAAGAACATGATCTAGAAAGCTTATAGTAAGAAATAAACATGGATCAAGTTATAAAAATTTCCTCTAATAAGAATATGAAACCCCAAAAAGAAGAAATCTCGAGCAGGTAGGGTAGAAAATCAAAGAATAAGCTATGAATTCGTCCATCTAGCACCTTTCTTCATCAAATGAGCAAACCCTAAGCATAAGGAGCAAGAAAGGTACGGTTTTTGAGCTTTAGATCAAATTCTACCATGGAACAACAAGGTTCCGTCCTGGATGAAGCTAGGAGGAAGGATAAAAAAAGGAAAAAAATGAGGAAAGAAGGGAATTCTTACACTTTTAGGTCAAGATCACTAGAAGGAAGCTTTTTCAACCCTAAAATGAAGTCAATTTCAACCTTAGAGTCTTTCTCCAAGAATATCCCCACTTTCTTCTTTCTTGGGCAGAAAAATTAGCAGCTGAACAGAGGGAGAACGAGGTTGGGAGGAGGAGGGAAGTGGTGGACATAAAATGGCTTTTTTTGGTGCTTGGGTATAAGTATATGACACTTTAAGATGAAGAAAAAGAAAAAGTTGGAATCCTAGTATCTATCCAAATGTCCATGGCCTTAATTTATTAAGAATATACAAGAACACATAGAAGCAGCTCCCCCATAATGGGTATAGACCTTCTTAGCTTTCCTTTGTCGAATTTCCCAGACAATCAAATAATTCATTAGTTGATAGCTACTAAAGGTAGCTCATCCGTGAAGGGGAAAACCCTAAAATACCCTTGGAGAAAATACCTTCAAACCAAGGTTTAAATAGGAACCCCATGGGTCAAAAAGATCAAGAATGATGAGGGAATATCCAAAGAACATAATACAAGTTATAAATTGCAAAGAAAACTTCTCAATTGGGTAAATTGCATAAAAGTCCAAAATGTGCATAAAATTACATAACTTGCTCAAATAGTGTCCAAATTGGACCAAATTTGAAACTTAAGCGTGTGTTATGATTTCAAAGCATATAACTAGGTTATATTAGGGTTATAATAATTTAATTATGATAATTAAGCTTGTTTAAATCATTAAGCAAGTTTAGGGGCCTTATAGTGTGGGTCGAAACCTTAAAGGTTAGACCACCAGAATTTAGTAGTCTGTCATCTGGAGTGGCTCTGGCCCTAAATCCTTGTTGTGAAAGTCTATTTCTAGATGGAAGACTCTGATGAAATGAAATATGTGAAATGTGAAAATATGTGAAATGTTGTGATATGTAATATATTGTTTTGTTGGTTCCTATCTCATGTACCTGAGATGAGGAATTGAGCCTCTTTAGGCAACCCTAAGGTGGCCAAGATATATTGTTGATATCTTAGGGTGGTTGGATAAACCCTAAGATAGTGAAGGTGAGTTTCTAACATGATAATCATGTGTGGAAACTTCTACTTGGTGATGTACAAGCCAAGTAGTTTCAGGGATAATGAATAAAAGGTGATAAGCCGTGTAGAACATGATTTGAATGGTTGTTACATTCCTTGTAATTCTACTTGATGTTTTGTCATTGTTTATTATGCTTCTTATTGTAGAAAGTAATCTTGTTGCTATGAACATTTTCTATTTCATATTATGATTTGTCATATTGACAGATTATAAATGTTAGGATTTATATCCATTCTGAATATGAGTTGGATTGATTGCTATATGATAGTATTGTTTGGTAGATACGTATTATGTGTTCTTAAGCTTCAGGACTATAGGTTGTGTTCCTAGTCTGGTAGGTGGAGTGTCATAAAGATAATGTTATTGTTATGTAATGATTCAAAATGCTCAGAACTTGACTGATTACTCATGTAATGGGATTCTTAATATGAACTAAGAAGTATCTGCTAATTTGTTCATAGACATGATCTACAAGATATTTCAATGTTATAATTAGTTAAAGTGATTACCTTATCTATTGGATAAGATTGCCATTGTAATCTAGATCTGAATTATGATAGAACTGTCTGCTAGGCTTTTCATTATCTGCCAGTTTCTTTTAAGTTCATTATACTTAATCTGATGTTGATGCATGTACCTATCTTGAGTGGGAGGTATCCACTCATTGGGGCTCTATATTAGTCTCATGAGATAGTTTCAAATGTTTTTAGGTATAATGCTATCTAATGGAGAGGTCGTGACAAAGAAGATATAAATAGCATAATCTACATAGTTTAGAATGTCCATGTACTCTCTCTTTCTTGGGATGGGTAGTATACAAAGTTTGCGGATTCATGTACATGTATCTATTGTAAATTGAACCACACATGATCCATGAGGTTTGATTTGGGTACATGAAGTTGAATAAGATTTGTACTATATTATTGTGACATCCTTCATGTGACATTGGTTTGTGAAAATTGTGAATAAAGGAAAAGGAAAAAAAATTATATGTGGCTTCAGTATACTATTTCAATTGTCTTTTTTGAGAATTCATTGTTTTATTTCATAATCTAGGTTTAGGTTTTGGGATTATCTCTATTGGTTGGTATTTATTCTAATCAAAATAGAGGTTCAGACAACTTAAGTCTCTAGTCTGAGCATGTTTGGATGTTGTTTGTGCTTTGTGTGCTTGTTTTGGTACAAATTGCAACTTACCCATTTTTTGGGGTATTCTTGTAATTTTCCACCTCTAGAGTGTCTGTTCTCTCTCTTGTCTTCATGAGGGAGGTTGTGGTGCCTTGGGGAACCTTTTTGGACCCTTAGTTGAGTGGTATCACCCTTAGTGGTGATTAGGGTTTTCTAGGGTTTGGTGTTCCTTGACCATGTGACCCTTGTTGGTTTGTTTTAGCCTAGGTCATGACCTAGGGCCTGGTTAAAGGGTGTGGTGATCGAGACACCTCCCCTAGGTATGTTTTTCGTGAGAGAGATGGTCTTGGGTGTCTTGGGTTGAGATGGGTGCTCTTGTGTAGAGTTTCTCGACCTAGGGGTTGTGGTGACCTTATGTCGCGACCAGTGGTCCTTGGTGGTGTATCGTGATCATGGGTGGTTCCCTTGGTGTGTTGTAGTTGTGACATGAGGGTTGGGTTCCCTAGGTGGTCAATATCCAACCTAGAGTGTATCACCATCTCTTGCATGTGGGCTTTATGTGGTTGAATGTTAGTTTCTTGAGTGGACAAGTGTCCCTTTCATGCCTTCTTTCATTGACACCTCATCCCTTGCCCTGCCTTTCTCCTCCTTTGCTATATAAACCCTCTTCTCTCAATACAAGTGATATTTTTCGGCCATCCTCTTCTCCTTCCTTGCTTGGACAATCTTAGAGCTTAGTGTAGCAAGAATGATCTGTCCTTGGTGCTTTGGAGGTGGTTCAACCCTTGAATGTGGAGTTTGTGGTGATCCTTGGACATCTTCAACCATGGTGAGTGTTTATCTTCCTTGTTAATGTTTTATTTGGACCTTCTACCTCATGTTCTTCCTTCTTCTTTGCCTTAGACCATGTTTTGACATGGTGGTCATTCTAAAGAGTAATCTCCTCATCACAAGGGTAATAGACCATGATTTGATAAGGAAACACCCAAGTGAGAGGGAGTTTGTTCTCTCTTTTCCCCCTTCTTTCTTTTGGTTTGGCCTTGAAATTATTGCCCTCTTTTATGAGCTATCATTTATCCTTGGTGTTTCCTCTTTCTTGAGGTGATCTTGTGGCCGAATGTGGAGCTTTTGGTGGAGCTTGATCTTCCTTGGTGATTGTGTGCTTGGAGATTGCCTTCCTTGGGGTTGATCTTCCTTAAGGTGGGTTATATAACTTTTAACCTCCTCTATTATTACACTATTTATGCTTTCATGCCACTATTTTATCTCTCTAAATGTTTCCTTAACATGCTAGTAGATGGTGATAGACCGTAGAGCTTGAATGATGTTGAGATCATGCTTTGTTTGGATGTAATCCGAAACCCTATTTTCTTGTGTACCTAATTTTTTGGTGTTTATGGTGCATGGTGGTTGTCTTTCCTTTCTTGATCTTGGCTTGAGTTGCAGGAATGATGATCGAGTGTTTCTATGTTCTATGAACTTTTGGTTTGTTTTTGGTGGTGATGATCTTGGATCTTTTCTCTTGTTGAGGTTCCTTTTCATAGTGGTTTCCTGGAGTCTTTGTTTGGGTTTGATGTCGTTTTCACATGAGGATTCTCCTCCATGGTGACATTAGGTTATATTTGTTATGTCTCCTATTTTATCCATGGGTTATCCTTGTGTTTGACCTTGGTTAACCTTGGATTAGAGTTGGTCCTTGGTCTTGGTGGTGGATCAACCCTTAGTGGGCGTTATGGCTTGTTTTTGTCTTGGGTCACAAAATCCTTTGGGATGTTGGTTTTGGGTCGATATGGCTGACCTTGTGGAGGTCATAACATCCTCCTCCTTGATGGTCGTGACACCTACATCCTTGAGGGTCATGATACACCATGGCTTTGGTCAAGACGTTTTCCTTCTCCCTTGGTTGGTCGTGACATGGTTGGGTTTTAAGGTCAAGACATGTTCTTGTCACGCATGGGTCATGGTGAGTCCTTATTTTTGGGTCATGACATGCTCTCCCTTGGGTGGTTGAACCCTAACCCTAGCTGTTGTGACCTAGTTGCTTGAGGATCAAGGCATGGTGCAACCCTTTTTTGGGTCACAGTCGTGACATGAAGGAGGTTGGCCATGGTCGTGACACCATGGGTGATGGTGGCCGTGACCAATGTATGGTGGTGGTCGTGACATACATGAAGTGGATGGTTGAGTCGCATGCTTGAACGTTTCATCAATGCACTTGTATGAGTAATGAATGGGCTATGTATGAGCCACGTGTAGTGCTGCATGGATAAGTTGTTGCTTAACCCTTATGATAATCCCTAACCCTAAAAGTATTCCAAGATTGTGGGAGACGTTCCACCTAGGGCTTATTGCTTGTACATCTACAAAACCCAAGTCAGCTAAGTATAGAGTACTAAATAAGTGTTATGAGATGTGTTTGCTTTTACTCTCTCATAAGTTGTTCATCATGTGTAATGCTTCCTTTCTTTTCTTGGTTTATAAGCCCTAACCTTGCAGGTGTAATGTATGCCAAGGCGTCTGTATGTTGTGGTGGTGATTATGTGATATAGGTTGGTGGTTATGCATATCGATGAGGTATAATATGTAGGGCTTAATGTGATAGGTCCTATGACCTGGTGCTAGCTAGATGCCTATTGAGAGGTGATATCCTCAAGTGATGTGATTAAGGGATTGTTATCCCATGGTGATG